>JAAAKB020109448.1:0-12935 GCA_010014835.2 Apostichopus leukothele | reverse complement strand
GAGGTCCTCTGCAAACTCTTTGACATTGATATCAGCCCCTTACCATTCTCAACTCAGAAGACATTTGAATTTGTCGCATGTAAATTCAAGGAGACACCAGCAAAGACTCAAGAAAAAGCTTTGCTTTGGCTACAGGTAAGGGAACGTTTACTTAAAGTCTGTTTCACTTTGTGAAGGCATATTTGGCTCTGGTATGAATATATAGAAGGAGCTTATGGTAACTAATAGTTAAGTTCCGGTATTAATGTGGGAATGTGTGTATTTCAGTCATCACTTGAAGCAGGTGTCGCCATAGACTTATGAAATGGACAGATAGCAGTAGAAAATGGTAACCACTAGTTACTTCTAGTATTAAGGTGGGAATGTGTGTATTTCAGTCATCACTTTAAGCAGGTGTTGCTTTGGACAGACAGGAGAAGTATATGGTTAACACTAGTTACTTCCGGTCTTAAGGGGTCAGTGTTCATGTGAGTCAATGACATTAAGCAGATGTGTTATTATGGGCGATAAAGTGGACAGTTATCAGGAACATATGGTTAATACTAGTTACTTATGGTATTAAGGTTGTAAATGGGTATTTGAGTTGCCACTCCATGCAGGTGTTGCTGTAGACATGTGAAATGAACAGATAGCCATTAATTATCCAACCTTACAAACACTAAAAATGCCACTCGATTTTGTAACAGAAAATCTGTCCAATTTGTTATGTTATGTCATGTAGAGTTATAAATAAGTAGTGAATGAGTCAACTATACGTAAAGACATCTTTGTTCACGTTTGTATAATTCATCTTTAATATTTTGACAGGTTTTATCGGAGACTGATATCGTCATTCCCATGAAATTGACTCTAAGTATGTTTAGAGACGGCTTGTCATCCATGACCGTAATCCAAAATGCAAAAGTCACCAAGCTCACCCCCAAGCCGGCCCCTCCTCCACCCGAGGCCCCTGGACAAGACGTCCCAGCAAACGGAGATGCCGCTCAGAAAACGGACCAGGCGCGTCCCGGTACGACGGGTGACCTCAACAAGAACCAAACGAGAAAAGAAGGTATGAAAGTCAGCGAATATCGATAAGACTTCCTTCCCATCAGTGCCGTATTTAACTCTCCTATCTGAGATTGTGAAGCATTAACTGTTACAGACGTAACAGCATATCCCCTGATTCCTTTATGCAAAGGTTGGTTAGGCACTGTGTTGATAGCAGGATGCTGTGACAGCTGCAGGCAGGCAGGTTGCAGGCAGGCTGCAGGTAGGCTTCATAGGACGTGATCTTTCGTGCTCTGTTGTTTCACACAATAAGCACCACCGGTCTGTAGAGATAATCTCTATTGTTTGATATTTGATTCATCCTGGCTGAGCAGAAACTTGCAGCTGCTGCAGCTTCTTTTTGACACAGTGTGTCAGGCCTGCATACTGCTGCCATGAATGATCTAACTCATAGCCTAGGTGTTCAGATTCACTTTGTAAGGTAAAGACTTTTCCTTGAGACATTAATCATTTGTTGTGACAATACTGATATCATAGCTAAAAAAGCTCCTCTTATTGATATCACAAACACATCTAGTGTTTACAATATTTTACCTGCAGGAAGGAAGGCTAGTTTGTTGTGGCCTGGGGGAAGGGTCTAAATTGAGGCGTTCACTGCCACTTTGTGGGGACAAAAATGATTTTGAAAGGGTTACGGTACCTACATGCAAAATAATATCAGATTTGAAGTGAAGTCTCACTCTCAATGTAAGAACACAATGGTTGGAGGGCTCTGTCACTATTTACAGTTTTTACATTTCTGTGAACAAACTGGAGTAGCTAGATGGCCAAACTACGGTCAAGAAAGGTTCACACTATTTATTAAAACTTTGTCAGAACTACCTAGATATCTGTACATGTTTCACACTTTGTAAAGTCTGGAGGAACTTGGGCATGTGGTAACCCCCATCCTTTGCCTTGTGTACCAGTTGAATTGACTCTACTATGTCCTCTCAACAGCTCAAGTTGAACAGAACCTGCCAACTTTGACTGTTGATCCGTCAGCATTGACCTCTGACCTCGATGAAAAGGCTCTTGTGGAACAAACTGACGAGGAAGTTGTCCGTTGCTATGTGATGATGTTGGATCTCATCATATTACAGGTAATGAATATTCATATGTCACTGCATGATCTTGTGGACCATTGAATGTTGGCAAACTTTGTGTTGCTTGTTCATCATTTTGAATTTGTATTTTGTTGGCAATGACAATTAAAAGTTTATTAATGTTGAATTTATATTAAAAAAATTTCCTTCCAATGTTATATGGTAGTTTTTTGCTGCTTCAAACTCCAAAATGCTCTGCTTTTGGTGGTAGGAATGATGAAATTGAGACAAAGGATCCAAAGCTCTCTTTAAAATAAAATAAATTTTCAATGAAAGCAGGTGGTAGAGAGCTATGTGCATGCTTTGTAGAGAAGAAGAAGGTTATCAAAGACCTTTGGTGAGACAAATTCGTCCAAAAAAGTAATTCTTTATTTGGTCAAGGCTTCTCTCAGATGGACATTACATTTAACCTGTGCTTATGCAAAGTTAATAGCTTGCATACCGACAGAATTATAGTTAAAAAGTAAGCGATTTCTTTTGTAACTGCAGACCGTGGCAAAGTCTTCTTACGACTCATTTTCCAAATGAAAGATGAAAAGAATGTATGAATACAACTAGCCTATTTCATTTCATTCATCTCACATTATTAATATGGCATTTACATAATTTTGTCAGACTATACTTTTGTATAAAATTGCATATTTGATGAAAAGCATCGGTTATGCCAAAATTATCCCCCAAACATAAGAAGTACAAAAATAAACAAAGAGAAAAAATAACAAGAAAGGAAAAGAAGCGGGCAAACTCAGCCTGATCACAAGTGAAATATTATTCACCGTTGACAGTATCTACCCTCTAACTACAAATGTCTGTTACTCTTAACTCCTGTTTTGGTTTTAGTTTTAAGCAATTCAGCTCTTCAGTTAAGTTACTTTATCTCAAATCTCTGTTGTAGCTTCGGTATCTTTATCTAAAATATGTCAGTAATGTTTTATGTTGGACCACTGCTTTCCCTATTGGACTGTTTTCTCCTGTTTTCAGATGCACGCATTTTCTTTCTATGCTTTTGTTAAGTTTCTATGTGTCCCTTCGGTGTTTGAATGCCTCCAAAATGTTCTTAAAGTTCTTTCGTGAAAGCTCTCGTGTCGGGGTTGTTACTTTGCATGAACTCAATTGTTTCTTATGTGTTTAATACAGCAGTGCACCCTACCCTACTGCATGCTACAGCTTCTCTCGTGATCCAGTCGCAGACAACAAAAAAACGCCTTAATTCCGTGATGAATTCGGAATCGACTCTCTCAACGTGGAGGTATGTGATCCAGCATGTAAATGTACTTCCTTGCGTATACCAAGATAGTCATTGTTGATAGTAATTTCATTTATACTTGTGATTATTTCACTTGAGTCACATTGCTATTGATGTTAATTTTGATATTTGATATTGTTTAATACTTTGACATGATAGGGAATACTTTACTTGATAGATAATACTTACTTTTACTTGCAAGTAGTGTCAATGGGTTTAAGAATGCTTTGGACAAGCACTTTAAGCATTGTAATCGGGTCTGTGTGTTTGTGTCTTCAGTTTTTCTTCCTCTCCTATAGGGTCCTTGATGGGGACTTGAGTGTCCCTCCTGATCCTTGTTTTCTACTAAACTAAACTATTCCTAGGGTCACAAAAGTTGTGGTTTTTTGATCAATGGTATTGTTGTTGCTACTGATGCCTGTTTTCTTTTGGTGCTGTGTCAAGAAGAAAAAGTGGCTGAGGGGGCTGCAGCATCCTGCAGCTTGGCTGCGTAAGACATAATCTTTTGTGCTGTGATGTTTCAAACAATGGACACTTCCGGTTTGCTCTACTGTTTGATGCTGCCAAGAATTTTGTAGCAGCTGCAACTTTTCCTTTTCTTGACACAGTGCATAACTGATGTTTGACTGTCAAGGTTCAGTTTTTACAACTTTATTAATGCCTCTGCCCCCTTCCTCCTTATTCATCTCAAAATAAAAGCCAATTAGCTTGAGTCCAAACATCTCAACTAGCTCCTTAAGGACTTGTTGTCCAGTACATAGATACACAATATATATATGCACTTTTCTTCATTGTTTTTTGTATTTTAATTTTTATATCACAAACTAGTGACTGATGTATTAGTTGACATAAATCATGTTTTGTCTTTTTCTCCTTGGAAACATCGTTACTATTATCTTAGATTGACCTGCAGAGAGTGAGGGCACATGAAGGGTTGGAACACAACCAATCCAAGGATTATTTGAACCTACTGACGCAGATGTTACAGACACCGTGGGTATCCGAAGTGAGAGCGAAGGACCCACCGGGGCCGCCCCCCGCAGCGGAGGAGGATGGGAAGACCGCGAAGAAAGAAACAAAGGAGAACAAAGATGAAAAGGAAACAAAAGAGGAGAAAGACAAAGAACCGATGCCACCAGTACAACCCGTCGGCCATAAGTGTTCTAACATCTGTGAGGTATATAAAATTGGTGGCTCTTATCTGAAGTTTCATTCGTAACTCGTTTTGGCTGAGAACAGCCCGTGGGGTTAGAAATATAATGTCTATTCCAAGAACAAACTTTATGTCATGCCTTCCATGCCGTCTGGAAACAGGAATAGTATGGATAAATCTCTCTTCTAGTTCCAGAATCCCTGAAGTTTGAAAGTGTTGTCTGGAAAAGTATGAAAAAATCCTCATTTGAATGCTTGTTTTAAATGATGTGACTTTATAAAGCCAGCAAGATTTTTTTAATGAAGTGTGAGCTTAAGTAAATGGCGTAAATCAAAATGTTTTCAAAATGCTATGGTATATACATCCCTGTTGTAACAAATCTAAAATTTAGCTTGGTTTATGAGAAGCCTTAAATTCAAAGTAACCTTGGAGATTCCTAAGATGACCAGATGGCATAACTTGATAAAGTGAGAACAACCCTTTGGTGTTGTGCATTGTTAGTCCAATGAGGCCCATCAAAGCATTTAGAAATCAATTCTGCAATTTGATACAGTTTTAAATATGTCTAAACTACAAAAGAACAGCATCACTTATTTCTGCTTTCCTCGATAAGTTAAACTTGCTCCTTCCTCTGTTATGTCTAAACCGAGGGTAGTTAAAAACATTGTGAAATTTCAACAAAAACATTGGAAAAGTTTGGTAGGTGTTTAGCCTTTTAGCCATTCTACACTACGTGAAGTGCTTAGAGTTACTGTCATTTGATATTCGTTTGGTTCGGACTATTCTTAATCATATCTTTTGAACTAATTCCCAGCCACCTAGTACCGAGGCACCAACCACACCATGCGGTTTAGCCTTTTGGCCATTCTACATTCTGCATAAAGTTCTTAGAGTTTCTGTCGTTCGATATACGGTTGGTTTGGTCTATCCTTAAATTTATCTATTGAACTTCCCAGCCACCTAGTACCGAGGCGCCAACCACACCATGCGGTCTCTATGGACTCTGTTGTACCAATATATGTTTGGTTTGGTGTATTCTTAATCATATCTTAATTTCCAGCCACGTAGTACCGAGGCACCTACCACACCTGCGGTCTCTGGGAGCTAAGTGCTAAGAGTTACTGTTGTTCGATATACTATTGGTTTGGTCTATTCTTAAATCATATCCTTTGAACTTATTTCCAGCCACCTAGTACCGAGGCGCCTACCACACCATGCGGTCTCTGCGAGCTATGGACTCTGTGGTACCAATTAGCACAACAACTCCTCAGACACATCTCCCCACAGAACGAGTCTCGCATCGCTGACAACCAAGAAGTCAGCGAGGACCAATTTGAGAAAAGTATGGAGGAGGCCCTCGCTCTCTGTAAGGCCCAGATGAACAACTCCAACGATGTTAAAACCAAAAAGAACAGAGTGAGTGACAGAAGCCTGACCAAAGGAGGGAGAAAGATTAACAAGGTGAGGAAAGAATCCTTTCTAGAACAACTTTAAATATCACAGGTACATTTGCAACACCTGCTCACCTTTTAAAATCCTGTATGAAGTAATAATTTTGTATGAGTAATTTTATCCCTTTTTTTTAATGCATTTAATGATCTTTGCTTTCTGTAGAATAAGGAAAACAAAGGCATCTTTGTGGCCGCAGAGGCAAAGAAGGTGGAAGTCTTTGTGCCGCAGACGGTCAAACTGACGACCAAAGATTTGAAAGCGGAACGAGAAAAGGCTCTGGCTAAGAGACTGCAGAAACAGCAGCAGGCCGATGGAAAGCTAGGTAACGGTCTAACAATCAAAAGGGAAATCCCTTCTGGAGACCATGTAACACTTTATCTCGAGGTGAAAAGTATCCCCCACCGTTCCCCCAAGTTCATAACAACATCTCTATATATTTTCCTTTACTCAAGATATGGTGGATTTAATGTAAACCTATTTTTGATTGGATAAAGTTTGCTTCATCTTTTCTCCAGGAAGGGGATCACAGTAGGTGGTCTGTGATGTCATCAAGGGATATGTTCTTCAAATGCTTTTACTTTCCTATTTTAATCTTCTTGTTGATTTATCCTTGAATTATGATTCATTTTGAATGTTTGTTTTGTTGTCAATATTCTCTCCTTTTTTAGAATTTCATCAAAATGTAATTTTATGGTAGAATTTCATTTCATTTCACTCTGTGGATAAATGATTTATGTATTTTAATAAAAAAAAACAGGCATTTTCAGTTCTGTAGTCATGATGACATCATTTCACTGCGCTGTTGCCAGGTGCATTCACGAAATATTATCGAATTTGAAAAAAGAATTCATATCTTCTTGATGAGTACATAATGCTAAGAGGATGTAGTTTTAACGATGCCATTTTACCAATATTAATACTGATTCACCATTCTATAAAATAATCAAATTCAGTAATCAAAATAACTCACAGAATATATATTTTTAATATATGCAGGCAATGACATCTCCAAGTTGAATAAAAATAATAAGGATGGAACCAAGGGCAAACGAGATGACCATTTCAACCCAGAAGAACTAACAAAAGCATCGCAGCTGCTCCTTGTCCTTCTGAAGGTAAGTGTAATATCTTCAAACTGTGAGATATGAAGTCATGGGCTACTGGTTGAATGTAGACTTTTTTGAACATTGCTCATACAAAAGAGAAGAAAAAATGACCAAAACAACCCCCCCCCCTCCCTTCAAGTTGGTGCCACTATGCTTAACTTATCTTGTTTTCTAACTTCTTATTGGGTAAAATCAAAATAAAATAAAACTGTTATCAAACTGCTTATCCACTAGAGAGCCTGTGTAAGAGAATTTGTAAAAGTAAGTTGGCCTGATGTTTCAATCCTAGCAGGATCTTCTTCAAAGGCCAAATGACAAGTAACAGTAACAGAAGGGACAAAACACACACACAGAACAGGTTAATGAGCATGGTGAACACAAAGAGATAGATGTAAGGGGATTAGTAGACAGGGGATGGAGAAAAGAAAGAAAGAAACCCACAGGGGAAGAGGAGAGGTAGGAGATAAACAGTGGAGGGACAAAGAAAGGATTAAGGGAAGGGGAATCGCTTGGATCGAAACATCAGGCCAACTTACTTTTACACATTCTTATTGGGTAATAAAGGAAATTAGTAGGTGTGTCATGAATAATCATATTATGCCTTAGAGAAACAGCCAATTGGGGTTATTTTCTAACGTTAACATTTAACGTTGTGTATGTTACTCGCATATCATTTTGCACTTCCTAACCTTTCTCTAATAGAAAATGAATATTCATACTGATTATACAGTTCCAAGTACAAGTGCTATGAAAACTTGTCATAAAAGTATAGTATGTACTAAAAATTGTCCCAACTGGGTGAGAAAATAGATGGCTAGCCTCTAATGGAATTGAGTGAGTAATCATAGGGTCATGTTTAATATCATGAATGTTTGTCAGCAATTCTTTTAATATTTTAATTCTTAGTTCTAATTATGTTTGTTTGTTTTACTATCTTACTTAAGCTGGGAGCAGCAGGTTAAGTTTGATGTAGGCTTCTCATGTATACATGGACATTACCTTCTGTGAAAACAGCAAACACTTTGAATTGAATTGTACAAGCTGTCTGTATTGTGTAATGTTCGTCTGTCGTATTTGCAATACAGTTCTAAATTGTTGCCAGTTGCCTAATTGCAGCAAATTATAATATTAAATTTTAAAAACCCATGAGTAAGTATTCTTTCTCCTGTTTTTACCCTCTTTGAATCTTAGGAAGTACCCAAACACCATGATTCTAACATTCTCCTGAGCCTCGTCTCATGCGTCAAGATCCTCTGTCTAAATGCCGAGTGTCTGAGGATGGCTGCGAAGGACAACCCCGGATTCCTCTCATTCGCTCAGAAAAATCTGCTTATTCCCAGGTGAGCACCCAATTATCTACATCCACGTAAGCAAACATCCATAGGAGATGTTCTTCCTTGTGAACGATGTATGCGGAGGGTAACAAGTTGTATGCGGAGGATAACACATTCTTTTTCTTCAGGGATGTGTAGTTTCTATCTGATGTAACCTTGTATATTAATCCTAACTGTGATGGGAAAAGGTGAGGTGAGACTAACAATTATGCATATATGCATGTCGTGGTGAATAAACAATGTATAAAAGCCTTTCATTGTGGGTCTTACGTGGCTTGCAGGTAATGATAAGTATTAAACACATATCAGAATTATTACACCAGGAGAGGAGAGGATGTGTTTCAAACTACAAATACAACATTATTAAAGATAATAACTTTTCGTTACAGTGTAATAGAGGTGTTATAACAAGTTATGAGTATAATATGGGTTGAATAGGTCATGGAAATACTTCATTGTTATGACTTAACTACTATAAATACATTAAGTTTCGTTTATTTTATTTGTGTTTTCACAACATATATAACAAATGTAGCGAATTCAGAGAGTTATGGAATGTGATGGGAAGTAACTAACACTTTAACTTCTTCTGAGGGTCAGCATGTCAATTCTAAACCGGGGCATATTTTATCCAGTAGCGCTTCGCAAGATACTACATAAAATGTTCAAATCGCTAACGCATGTCCAAAGATGTATATAGCAGGTATTTTTTAACCAGAAACCATAGTATTTCATAAAGAGACAAAATTTGAACACTTTAAGTTATTGCCTGTAATAAATTGTTTTATCCTTGAAGCTTTTGGAAGTTGTTGAGAGGTAACCTATCAGCTGTGGTCCAGGTAGTGGTTCCTCTCGCCCTGCACTGTGCCTCGCTGACTACTGGCTCTGATATCCTCTGGGATATCGTAGACAACGAGATGGAGAGTCAAAACTGGCAGATGAGATTTCAATCAGGTAAGCAACCCCCCTGCCCCAACACACCATCACCCCACCCACCTACCTACCTCACTCCTTCCCACTCTCCCCCACCCTTCCCACTCCCCCACTTTCCACCCCTTTTCTGTCATCGATCTACTTCTAAAGTGTTTTCTTTTTTTCACTTTCCACACTAGGCCACACCTGCATCATTGTAAACATGTAAATTTGTTCCTGTTCGATGATTCAGTGACACAGTAGCGCACGTATTCGGGACGTATGATAACATTAATGCATTCTCATTATAATGTTAATGATTAAGTTGTACCCCATCCCCCCCTACTCTCAACCCAACTGTCTTCCTCCTACTTTTAACTAAAGTAAAAAAAAACAATGGTTGCATAGTAACTATTGTCCCGTGTATTCCTCATAGCCTACCTCTACCCCACTCTATTGTTAAAACCCAATCATAATCTCCGTCGTTTACGTACCTAGTGGAGAGAGTTGCCGTTCTAATGATAAAGTTTTACCCCACTCCCCCCCCCACTCTCAACCCAACTGTCTTTCTACTTTTAACCAAAGTAAAAATAACAATGGTTGCATAGTAACTATTGTCCCGTGTATTCCTCATAGTACACCTCCATCCCACTCTATTGTTAAAAAAACCCAATCATAATCGCCGTCTCTGTTTACGTACCTAGTGGAGAGAGTTGCCGTTCTCGTTCGCCACGTGGAGAAGAAGATGATTGGAGGAAACACTGTCATCATGGGATGTCTAGCTCATGCATTCTGTCTCCTCATCTCATCATCCGAAGACATCTGTCCCGCTGTCTCCGCTAGATCCATCCTCATGTTGGAAACTGTCCCCACGAAATCCCTGAGGGTGAGTAAATAAGACACTGATCCAGGACGGTGTGGTCTTGGGGGTGTTGAAGTCAACAAGCAGTGTAGTTGGGGGATCTGGGAGCACCCTTCTGATAGAAAGATAGTGCTAACGACTGCTGTTGAAGTTTTCTGTGACGGGTTAAAAGGAAGGGGGGAGAGGGGGAGGGAGAGGGAAACCCTCCACACTCCCTGGATCTATGCCAGATTTAAGTTTCTTAATCTATTTTGCCATGTAATGCTTGTTACATGCAAAATCACTTCCACATAGGCTTCAAAGTGTATACTGATGTCTCAAGAAAATTCTGGAAACTTCTAGGAGCAAGTACCACCACTTTGCTTTCACATAGTCCTATGGCACTTTCACAGCAGATGTGATGGGCCCTATATTAATCTTTGAAGAGGAAGTTATTGTTTATATCAAATGATCTTGGAATTTTCTCATGGTAAAAACCTGCTCGGTAAAGATCGCAACAGTCTATCTGGACTTAACCTTTAAATGTTTTCTCAGTGAGGTGAGGATCAACCTAGCATTTATCTCTCAGAGTAAACAATGTAATGTAATTTAGTGTTGGGTAGTGTAGTATATTCCAGTGCAATGTAGTGTAATGTACTGAATGTCATGCAGTGCAATGCAGTATGTCTGATGTAATGTAATGTGATCCTTGGGGACAATTTGGAGAGCTGGAACCTAAGTGAAAGGTACCTTCTTCTTGTTTTAGACAACTTTGTCTTACTAAACTTTGTGGGCAAACTGGATGATCTCTGATAATATACAATTCTGTCTTTCCAGGTACTGATCAATTGTCTGGAGTTTCAGTGGGATTCGGTCTTAGAGGACAGAGTCCTAATCCTCTCTCATATGCATCTCCTCCAACATTACTTGAAGGAGGTACAAGTCTTGACCTGGGAGTTTTTTATGAATCGTCTCGACACCCTGGCCCTGGAAGCCCACGTCGACAAAGAACAGAACAAGGAGTTTCCATTTCCTATGGGTGAGAATAATAAAAATTAAGAAGAAAACAAAGGCATGTATTTATCATTCCTTTGTGGTTTTTATTTCAAAAAAATGCTGTTATGCAATAAGGTTTTTTATTAAAACATTGTAAGCATGTTTTTACTCTTACTTCACTGGCCTAGAATTTACCAATTTTAACCACTTGCTAATAGCAAAAATTGCCAGACCTTACATACTGGCCAAAATCAAGTCCTCACTGGCATTGTCGTGAATTACAACACCCAGCAGTTAGTTTACAGGGTTTTGAAAACAGACCAATTATATTTACTGATAATAAGCAGTAATACAGGGCTTATGTTAGGTACAAAATTCTCGCTGATGCTTTGATCTTACGATTGTTAACCACCATGTATTAAGGCTGTTAATGTCTACTGGCAGAACATTGCCAATGCTTTTTTCTTCTTACTGGCAAATGGCCAAATCCTCCTACGTTTAGCCAGTGAGTAGCCCAATTTCAGACACCTGCTTCATCTGTGTAGGGAATGTCAGGTATGTGTAACATGTAGCATATTGCCACAGGTATGTTTTCTGATGCGAAAGGTAAAATTAAGAATGGATGTCATAGCTTCAGTGAAGATTTTGCAATGAAGCAGACAGCTTTTGGAAGCCTACTTTCTGTTGTTGATAGTAAGCAAATAGTTGGACTGGAGAATGCCATGCTATCTGTGATGTTGAATGAACTGTAAACATTGACTATTAAAGCCACAGCCTTTTCCTCAAATGGCATTCTCCACATATTCCAGTCGGAATGTGAAAGGTTACAAAAAGTCAGGAAATTTGATGAATTGGTCTTCAAAAATGTCATGCAAATGTCAAATGCAAATGTCATTGCAAAAACTTTTAATGTTTGCTCTGAACATGTTGAAACCCTGTTATAACATGCATCCAAGTATTATCAAATTCATCATTTTTTGGACAAATGCCAAGTCTTTTAATATTCATAAAATATATGAATTTGAAGAGAACTTCATGCAATCTAAAATGCAGAATATTGCTCATTGGATGATCTATGGGAGGCCCTCTGTCCAACAACCTCCAAACTTACATGGACAGTTCATGAAAATGTCATAAAATAAGCTCCAAAAGTAGTGACTTTTTTCCTAGTGTAGCATGTGCTTACATTTTCATTTTATTTTTGGTTCTTGTACGAAGACACCTCAAGGTCAAGCGCAGGACTAGCTGACCGAACCGATCTCTTCCTGAACAAGCTAAACAGGGCCCGACTGGCTCGCTCGCAATCAGAAATATCGGGGACCCTGAAGCCCAGACGACTCTCGGCATATTTCAGCAAGAACGACGACAAAATGAGGAGCAAATCCATGCCCACTGGGCTGAGCTTTTCCAGAGTCAGAGTCATCGCTTGTGAGTAAATATATATGTCTGTGTATTTGTCTTTCTCTTGGTATAACAATGTGTCATCTTGTACACATAAACATGTTTGTGGTTTGATAGAGAAATATTGATATAAGGTTATTTACAGGATGACTCTTCCACATATTGACTGAGTGTGCAAATTGATTTTATAGAAAGTATGAATAATATTGCAGTATCTTGCTTAAATTTCTCTTAAGTTTGTTATTAACCAACAAATTAAAATTTCTTATTCTTACCAGCTTTATCCACCACATGTGAAGTTACTGTAACACAGTTAGGAAGTAATGCCCGGCAAATCATTTTGCTTGTTTTTCTTTGGG
>JAAAKB020109337.1:0-12937 GCA_010014835.2 Apostichopus leukothele | reverse complement strand
GGGTAGTGTTATAGGTCATATATGTTAAGGTTATCTATTTTTTGTTGTTGTAGGGAGTAGTTCATTTATAGGTGTTAAGGTAATCTATTTTCTTTGATGGGAGTACCAGTCTATTCGATTAAGCACAAAAGGGTTTCTTAGTTTACTTCCTTTCACATTCTTTACTTATTTGCAGTTATATTGTCTTGTTCACCTTGTTATTCTATGTGATGAAACAAATAATTAAATCAATTAAATCAAAATGCATGCTCCAATTCCGAACAAACCAGTTCTGTTGAGTACTCAGATAACGTTCAACAATATTCCTCACATTGCACATATTAGTTGTTGTCCAGCTTAAAGTTCTGATTCATATCTGATCAGGGAATTCACTTTGATTCAGAGATGTTAGAGGATGGACTACATAAATCTACACATTTGATAAGACCTAATATGCTCATAGCATCTATAGGAGAACATTGATAGTTCTGGTTTGCTTTCCTGCAGAGTTTGTATCTTTTTCTGCTATCAGAACCTTCTCAAAAGGTTTGCTCAATTGCTACCCAAATGAGATATGGCGCAATAGTTACAAACACAACAACATTTAAAATAAAATGTGGTCAAATTGTTAATCATATCCTCCTAGAGGTTATAAAGACAAGCCTAATGCATTGTAGTGAGCCAAGAGGGAAATCTGGTACCCCATTGGTAATACATTGGAAGCCTAGGCCTTTGTCAAAATAAATTGAGAAAGATTATACATATTTTTTCTCTTCACCCCCCCCCTTTTTTCTTATGTTTTGTATAAGTTTTACCAATTTCTCAAGTTTATACACTTATAACTAGAAAATGTACAATAGTCTATGTGATGATATTGTATTATATTGTTAATCTAAGCAGTAGGTGTTTTTGGCTTTTACGGCCTTCTACTGTATATATTATTCGGTCTTCTATATGTTATATACTTAGGTTCGTTTTGCTGGTTGCGTTTTGATGCTTAAAACCTCATTAAAGGTCTGTAATCAAGTGTATCTGTCGTCGTCATTATTACTACAGTCTATTTTTAATGATTAATTGTGACACAAAAGTAACAAGTAGCTCACTAACCTTGTTGAAAGTTGGTAATTCACAAGCCCTCATTTCTTTAACAGTGCCCCCAAGAGCCTTTTCTAAGGTCCTTATTTTGGTGACAAGATCTTTCAGCTCATCCGGCTCTGAATAACAGAAGAGATAAACCTGCTAATCTCAAAATGATGTATTGAATTCGGACTCTGCATTCGTGCAAAATAAACTGCTTAAAAAAATCTTTACAAATAATCATATTGTTAGAGAAGTACTTACTCAAAACAAGATTAATGGAGTCTCTGTGTCGTTCACCGGTTTTATACCCAGATTTTATTTTAATTAAGCTTTGAATCTAAGACCGGAATTGTGACCTATGCGACTCTGAATTTTACACAGGTTATTTCTTGAACTCTAGTTTCATCTTGTCTGTCTTCCAACCCAATGAGAAGCGAAGATTACATATCTTCCAGATACAGTTATAAGTATGCACTCTTCACTTGAAGAACATTGCTTCAGTAATATCGAACGAGAAGAAAATGATACAACCCTCTTTGGCTATAACATCTACATGGCAACCGATAAATGGGTTTACTATGAAACAAGCAACGTTAAGTAATTATTCAAACGAGCATGGTTAAGAAATTAATCTTCTCAACTTTGCTTCCTATTAAACTGTCGCAAAGATATTGTCAAACTTAAGCTAGCCAGTCAAATATGAATGCAATTTTCAGAACAAATTATTGACACTGCTAAGGTTAAGAAATACATCTCCATGTACAAATGTTTTGGTATATATGTGTTGAACATTCTCATATGTTTTCTTCTTTACAAGGAAACACATTCCTGACCTTAATTAAGCATTTTGAGTTTGACTGGCAGACAACGATGGGTTTATCAAACCTAAGAAGCATTGCTCAAAATAACAGAGTCATTCATTCATCAATCCAATACTCTATACTATACTTTTTTTTACTTTTTCAAGATATGAATGTTATTTGGCGAGTGGTAAATTTTTCTACTTGGGGTTCTTCATGTTTCGTTGCCTGGATTTTTTTGTTGTATCAGAACTACATATACAAAATCCAAATAGGAAAGTTGAAAAACATTCCTTTCTTTGTAACATTTGAAATGACAGTTGACTACTAAACCTTATCAACTGTTTTGCTATTAATAACCAGCATTTCAAAAATTATCCCGAACATGGACTCAACTCAACTCTAAAAGCCGGTTAAAAACAGTTCAAATGAGGAGAAAAATTTAACATAAATGACCACTAAAAGGAAATAAAGACTACTTTTGCACCTACCAAGAGAGGCCTCATGGTCACTACCTTTCCATGATTTGTCCATGGTGATGTGTCGCTCCACTACTTTGGCTCCAAGTGCTATAGCTCCAAGCGTGATGGTTGTTCCACTCTCATGCCCCGAGTAGCCTATAGGGATATCTGGGAATTCCTTCTGGTAAGCCTTCATCGTGTTAAAAAACAAAACAAGATAAAAGTTGCATGTCATTATTAATTGGTTTTCAAATTATTTTCTGTATAACAATTAAGATGATTGTGTTGCCATATTATTTCAGTGGTCTACTAAAGAAGAAAGAAAACATAATCCTGTCTTTTCTCTATAAAGTTGCATGAAATGATTTGATTAACAGAAATACACATCATACCAGATGATCACTTGTTGACGTGTAAAGCAAATCTTGATGGTAGTTATTAAGCATTAAGAGTTAATCATCCCAAACTAGCATTTCATTACATGTGTGGAACAAGTCAATCAAAAACTGTTTTCAGAATCCCCCCTGGTGGTTAGTAATTTTGCGACATAAAATGAGAAAACCAATTACATGTTAGGCATAACAGAAGCATTTTTTTAAGTGTTTAATTCAGGGAGGGCAAGCAAGAAACAAATGATGACTTTCTCACGATTCCAAAAAGAATTACAGTCCTTTGAGAAAGGAATTAAACATATATGCATATTTAGTGATGTACAGTAGCAATGCACGACACAGTTGCACTACCTCTTTAACTGACCGTCACGGATCTGCAAGATACCTCTGAACAGCAACTGCTGTTTGCGTAAACCATACTTAAGGTACATAAGTGCTGATACTTTTGTAGTCGATTTATCGCATAGCTCTTCTCGCGATTACTGGGTTTCAGTTATGACGTCATCACTGTCATTTTTTTCCATTGCAGAAATACAGTATAAACAGATCTTTCTCCATGGTGAACTGTCTTTTATATGTTCTTTCGTGACTGACTTAACGTGTGGTGTCTAAACCATGTTAAAACATCTGGCAAACAAAAACTGTGAACAACTTTCAAACTACGCTTCTTAAAATCCTTCATAGTAAAATTAAAAACTTTGAATGAATATATGAGGCTACTACAACAACTAGCACTAATAAAAGCAAACGTGCAAACAATGAATAGATGTAACACCTTGTAGCTGTGTGACGATTAGTATGCAAGAGTTTTCTGTAAATCTAGGACGTTCAACGTTCTAGGCTAGACTCCCTAGCGCGATAGCAGGCACATATTTTGCACATTGAATTTAAACTACACCTCAATCTACACACTCGATCAGACATCTGATAAATGTAAACCAGGCCAGTGATGAAGTAATTGTGAACATGTTTGCAGAAATGGCAATCGTAAAAGATTAATAACTAATGAATTTGCAATTATGCGCAATGATCAAACATTGCTAGGGCTGAATGTTGCACTGCAAAACAAGCATATTACTGACAAGTAAACGCATGAATCTAACCGGAGCAGGTGCTTGCCGAGTATTACACACAGCACAGTGCTAGTGTAGCATTATGAGAACCTGTAGACTTTTGCGATATTTGCTGTCAAACTGCCATTAGGGTTGTTTTTGATAGGTTAGGCTATTTTTCAAAAGCAGATTATGTGTAGTGCTAGCTTGTAGTCGAGAAATTGCAACTTAGGTTTTGAGTGAGATTAATCAAACTTTCAAAGTGTAATCGTGACTACTGGCGATTAATCGATTACGACTATCAGCACTAAGGTACATAAAGTCAGAATTTAGACATTTGAATACAATTATCCAAATTAGCTAGTACATTGCAAAATGGTGACCAGCATTTAACTAATACAACTTTCCTTGTTGATTTTCCTTAGATCTCTCTAATAGACTGAGGAGTGTGGAGAACAGCCACAGAACTTTGAATGTACTGTAGGTATAAGGCTGCATGTTGCATTGTGTAGTAACCTTTTGACCTTTTCTCAAAGCCATGTATTATCCCTAATCCACACATATAAATGTACACCGCTCACTCTACAGTAACTAAGAGATCTGAATGGTCACAACAGCTCCACTCCTTCTAATTAGAGTTTAAACCAGATCAGAAAAACTGAGACTGTATGAGAGTTTCAATTTAACGTATCATCTTTGCACTTGCAACCATGTGGGTTGTCTAAATGTTAACATTTCTGGTACCGTTTTGCTGAAATAAAATAAACAGCATACTACAGTATGTGATGTGGCACCTGATCTTTCATGTAGATACAGGTGGAGTATGAATAACAACAGGTTGGCAAATGAAGTCAATCAAAGCATTTGCTATATAATAATATTCATGCAGCATGCAAACGAAAAGTTTTTGAATGACATATGACTGAACATGGGGATGGACAATATGTCGTATAAATAATTATCCAGTATCCTTAAACACTACAGATCAAGTAAACAATGAAGCCACTGTGTTCGGACTAACCTCTATAACCCTTAAATGGACATCTTCTGGGTTCAGAGGATAGGCACTTGTACACTGAAGGAAGCAAAAGTCCGCACCTTTGTCCTTCAAAATCTTGTAAACCTGACAAAAGCAAAGAAATATAAAACAGATAATAAAAACGAAAAACAACAGAAGAGTTGCAAGATGTTGCTTCATCAGTATCTGTACTAGACAGACAGAGTCTTTGCCCCTAACTGTACAGTAGCAGTTCAAGTTTGCTATTAAAACTGTACACAACAGTTTTGTTCGTATGATGATTGGTTGGTGTTTGTCTTGGCCATCCAAATTGTCTTCCACAGTGAGATGATAGAGCAAAATTTACCTCCTTGTTTCAGTAATAATGACTACCTACCCAGGGAATACTTTAATCTAATCAAAAACAGCATAATTATATGCAAACACCTACACCTGTGCAATGATATATAGCAGTATTTGTTCAGAGTAGAGCACAATATAGTTTCATGACTTAAGTAATGTTTTTAGTGGTATTTTTTTAGTGGTATATGAAAAAAATAATTTGTTCATCGCCATAGTCCTAGTTTGGGTATTTTCCATCCTATGATTCAGGAGAAGTGGATTGTTGAACCTCTCGCCAACTTAATCTAACATATTTTGAACAGTGGAGAACAATGAGCAATACATTGCGGCACTTGGTTTCGGGGGCTGCAGTGACGCTATCATTATCAAGCTACACTGTAGCGAGGAAAGTTCAAATTTCTGAAAGTAAAATAGTGATTTAGATGGAAATTTCTCGGTGAAGTTGCAAGTTAGCAATCTTTCCCTAACTCGGTTTTCTTTATAATATGTTGTTCAGATATTTGTTATTTGAGAGATTTTTGAATCACAGCCGTGCACCACTTCCAAGAAGTATAAGCAGCACTGGTGGACGCGAGGTCTGTACACATTCTTGTGTATTATATCAAGGCCAAGCTTAGAGTGAGATCTTTTGTACCCACAGCAGTATTTGATGTCTGTATGCATTCCTGTGAGAGTATAAAGGCAAAGCTTAGAGTGAGATCTGATCGATTCTGACCACTGTGCCGCATTGACGTCACGTCTCGTGGTAGATTCAAATTTTCTGTCAGGACGGGCCAACATTTCAAGCACTCTATCACAGAAACTAAATTTCATCACAGGGCAAGCCTAAGGGCGATACAAAGACAAAAAATGTTATAACCGGAAGGACTGGATCCCATTTTCACCGATTACTTCAGTAGTGACTGTAATGCATTGGCTGCCAATTCAGCAGCGAATCATATTCAAAATATTATGCTCCCTGTTTAAAATTGTACATGGCTCGGCTGCGACCAACTTAAGTGTTGAAACTATTGACAAAGCATTCTTCACTCAAAAGCCCCGGCCCTTCACGAACCATTGACTAAAATTTGATGGTGATAGGGCGTTTCATATATTTGCACCTTGTCAATGGAAAGCCCCTACAGTCTGCACTTCGTCTTTGACTGAACTTGTGTTTTATCTGTATTATACTTGATGATATAAGTTTCATTTAATAATTGATGTATCTTTTTTGATTTTGCTTTGACTAACTTATTCCTTTCATTACTCTTATGTATTTTATATATGTACTTCTTAAGATTTAACTCTAGTCCAATCTAAAGTGCTTTGAGATATTCTTCTGTAAAGCACTCTTTAATATATATTATTATGATTATTATTTTATGGGGCTATCCACATAAACAATTCTTCATTTTACAGTTGAGAATTTTATGAGGGTTTGTTGGGGTGGGAGTGGAATGCAGGAGTGGTTGGTGGGTTACCTTTTTCATTGTATCCATCGACTGCATGCCAGAGGACACTACCATTGGACGGCCTTTCTCTGCTGTCTTAGCGATGTAAGGAAGATTATTGGTGTCACCAGATCCAACTTTGAAGAAAGGCACTCCAAGATCATGAAGAAAGTCAACAGCTTTCTGAAAAGGAAAGCACACAGTAACATTTCATGTTTAGCTGTCAGTTAGTTACACTGAATGGACAGTACTACTTTGGGGTATTCATTGTGGACAACCATAAATGTAAAGTAACACATGATGTAATAACTTGGGACACTCTCTGATCTATATAGATCTTTCATTTTAGTTTGGTCGTTTGGACAACCATCGTGATTGTATGAAATTATGAATGACTTTGCAGCAAGTCAGCCAAATTTTCAACAACATTAGGGCTGCATTAGGAGACCTGCACCATAATTGAAAACCAAACATCCTATGAGTTTTTTTCAGTCTAAATGTCAGATATAGTTTAAAAAAGATGCAAAACCCAAATGTCAGGGTTGCCCCTATTCTGGACTTAGATTGGTTCCGTGGTAGCTGATTTAAAACATCTGTGAGTCAGTTTAAGGCCAATGGGGGGCCCTCCAGTCGTGAACAAAATGTACAGAAGGAGAGGCCCTACTGTATCTGCTGAATTACTGGACTACAGTCTACATTGGTCAATGCTGTCATAGCAATGAATTTCAACACTATATACTGTACCCCCACTGTTAAACGGTCAAACTAAAGCTCCATTTATAACAGTTCATTTAAAACAAAAGGTCCAAATTCACACCTCATCCATTCCAGATGCAGTAAAATAAATCCCTATCTGGTTAGCGTAATCTTGCAGCTCTTTGTATTGGTCGTGGCTGAATTCTAGAAACTCCTTATGTTCTCCGTAGGTCTTCCCCCACGAGTTCTTAGATGTGTAGGGTCTGGCCAAGGCAGATTTGTTGAATTTATAGCTCAGTTCACTCTTCTGAAATTTCGCGCAGTCTGCTCCGGCGTCCTGCAAGTAGGAGAGAAAGGTTGACGATCTAGCTTTAAACCAAAATATTTGGCAAAGATTGATTTAAGTGATGGAAAACTCCTTTTAACGAACCAAATATCAGCTTGAATTTGCACATAAAGGCCTGATTTTATTCTCGACATATATAGCATAGTAAAGTGCAGCCCAAATTTTGAAAATCAATATTAAATCATCTGAAATTGTACCAGTCAACATATGACCCGTCTAATAAATCCAGCTGAAAGTGGAATAAAATTCAATTTCAATTATTCAATTTATCTGACATTTATTTTAATTAATAATCAAAAAGTGTGCAACATACATGTTGGTTAGTAGGTATGTATACTGCAATAGATTGTACCAACAGTCCACCAACAAGTGGTACACCTACCAAATGAAATCTGAGGGATTTCATCTTCAGCACCTACTTCTGGGTCAAATGAACACGGAAACAAAATGCTCACCTTTGCAACTTTTATGAGATCTTTTGCAATTTTCATGTCACCCTGATGGTTCTGTCCAATCTCTGCTATGATGAAACATGGATGGTTCCCTCCAATCTTCCTATCTGGTGCAATCTCAAATTCCAAAGGCATCCTGTTGGTTTACTTTATCTGTTGATATACCATATTAAAAAGGTTTTTGAGTTAGTTCTGTGTCAGGGTATCCTGGATCATGTAATAGGCTGGATGTGGAACCTATGTGTGTAGAATTGAAATGATCATTCACAGAAAATTTACTTTTTAGCTATTCTGTAATTTTGCTTTTCATTGGTGGCAATCAACTTTCAAGAAATTTATGCTATGAAAGGGTTGGAAAACTTTGCCAACCAGCGAATTTAGGTTTGAACATCAGAAGTCAGTCCTAACAGAAATATACCATACAAAAAAGTGATAAAAATACAGAGTAAAAGTAGAAAAATATAAGAACCTGCTGACATTTGCTATAAAAAATGACTGAGTCTGTCACTGAATGTTACATAGGCCTAGACGTAGGTATTTAGTTAAGTCTAGTTTAGTAGAAAAAAAAAGGATCAGGAAGGACACTTAGCAAACATGAAAAATTCAGTGAAGGATAAATTGTCAAAACCATACACAATCTTGAATACCTGAATCAAGTCACCACGTAACCTCCTAAGCTCCAGAGTGGTGAGATTCAGCAGTTTATAATAAGGAACACCCTTTAAGGATCTAATCATCCTAGTAGACCTTCTCAAGTACTTCCTTATCCTTAGCATAATATGGGTTCCAAGCTTGCACTGTAGCATACTCCAGATGAGGCTCAACCAACTGCTTATAAAGCCGAACAACTATGTCCTCTTTCAGAAAACTTATGTTCCTCTAGATCATACCTAAAACCCTATTAACTCTTTCAGCAGCTTCAAGACAATGTTTAGAAGGTTGCGGAGATGAATCAATGTAGTTACCTGGGTCTCTCCTCCTCACCATTAAGAGTGTACAGGTATACTTTTGGTTACTACTACCAATATGCATCACCTTGCATTTTTTTATATTTAAAAAACATTTGCCATCCCTGAGACCAGGAAAAAACCTTATCCAAATTCATTTGAAATTTCTCAGAATCGCTTTTGGAAGAGATCTCAGAATACAGTTTGGTGTCATCAGCAAACTTCTTGGCTGTATACAAAATATCTCCGTCAATGTCATTTATATAGGCAACAAACAACAAGGGACTAAAACAGACCCCCTGTGGAACCCCACTAGGAACGTCCTGCCAAGAAGAGCAGAGCCTTTAATTACCACCCTCTGTTTCCTATTACCAAGCCAATTCTCGATCCAAGACAGTAAATTCCCATTGACACCCATACTCTTCAGCCTACGTAAAAGACGCTGGTGGGGAACTCTATCAAAAGTTTTCCACAGTTTGTCCTTTAGTGACTCCAAATGACCTTTGACTCCCACAAAAACAACAGGCGTCTTGTACTTAACGTTTGCAACTACATACTAAATATGAGATGGTCGAAATGTCCCTTCTTGGGATATCGTGTTTAAAAAGTTTCACAATTTCACCCCTGGTGACCCCAAATGACATTTGGCGTCCCAGAAAACAATAGGCTTCTTCTACTCAATGTGGTCCTCCTAGCAATCAAATATGAGCTTAGTCCAAGTTTCCCTTCTTGAGATATCGTGTTTACGAGCAAGGCGTCACACATACACATTTAGATACGCACACTCATCCGCCTGCATGACTATACAAAGGTTACGATGTTATCGAAATCAAAAGGTAGGATTATAACCAGATAGGGGGTTGCGTGAGGAAAGGTTAACACAGACGGTAACAAGTAAATTATTGCGAACAATAATTCTTGCACCGTGAACTGTAAAGTCAGAAATTTGTGTTCACTCAGGACAGCGGTTGACAGATGATGACGTCACAATGAAAAGATCAATAATTAAATGAAGGATCGATCCTCAGACAGTCCGTCGAGCAAGAACAAACATGTACATAGAAAGGGCGGATACTTCACAAAATGTACAAATCATATGTACGGCTGCACGGCTTCCACAGACAATACGTGATCTTCACATTCAGAACATGACCAAAAGTATACGGTATTAGATAATAATGAGGACCCAAATGTTTCTCACCAAACTCGTCTTCTTAATTCCATTCCTCATAGATAAAATATGGTCACGTGATCATGACAACTCTACTCCAAGCGTATGCGATTATGAACGACTATCCGCGTTTAAGCAGATGGTGCCGTTCTTTAAAACGACTACATGGATAACCCGAACCTAACTTCTCGTAAATAATCATTCCATCAACATCGGTGCTGTAACGGTCACATATAAGATCCCCCTGTTTATAAAAGGGAGCCTGGAGAGCAATGGAAAATCCCAAGTAATGTATATTCATCTTTAATCTGCCAGTTGGGATAATTTCCTAATGCGTATACCTCTCTAAACTGTACTCCAATATCATGCTTCAAAACACTCATACTAACAGTATCGACAGTTCCTAATCTTTATCTGATCCTAATACCTCTCTAAACTGTACTCCAATATCATGCTCTCAAAGCACTGGTATTGTCAGTACGAACAGTTCCTAACCTTGATCTGATAGAAACATGATATTCATACTACTCGTACTGTCAAGACGAGTGCGCCGGAAGCGAAAAAAATTGTCCCGACTGGTGTGCCTTGGTAATTAATGTTTAAGGGAGCATATGACATATAATGACCTTTTAGAAAATGATGTTTCAGTTTATGTATTATGTATTGGGTCAATTCATAAGTTTGGGCTCAATTTGTTACAGTTGTGGTGTATCTGCCACATTGTAAATGAATCAGACATGTTCTATGTAATAGCCTATACCTTTTATTATAAAGTAGCAAGACAAAAGGAATGTACTTGTGCACAAGAGATACTTCACTGTAAGAAGCTTCATTTATAAGAACGGTCCGGGCTCCCTGGGCCGCACCGGCCTAGTTACACCGCTTGTTGATATCTAACGTAGGGAACAGGTCTTGGTATGTATATTCATCATAATGTTACCCCATCGAAGCAAAGATCCAGTCACGCTGTGTCAGGGTAACGATCCGTTAAGATAAAGCGTGGGCTTCCCATTCCCTGGCATATTGCAGAGGTATAGGAAATGACAACGACGACGGTAGGATCAAAATCGACTAAATATATTAGGGCTTGTATTACCAGGGTTACAAGTGTCTGATACTACATTGACTAAGTATAACATCGATGTTATATCGACCATGGAGCTATTTTCAGCACCATGCTTCGACTAAGTATATTAGGACTGTTTTTACCATGGTTACAACAAGTGTCCGATCTGTAAACAACGGAAATAAATCGCCAGTCTGGAAGTCTTGCGGCTTAAACATACGAGTTACAGCTTATGGCATGTATATCACACACTATAGAGGTCAATACATAATAGTGTAGTTATCACATAATTGGGGTAATATTGCTATTTTGAATTTGCGTAAATGCTCTAAAATTGCACAGACTGTCTAGTTATCAGTGTTTACTCTTAAAGATACAAAAAAAGCCAATGGCAACGTATATGGTAAGCTTGCCATACACTCAGAATATCTAACTACAAAGTAAAACTCCACGAGAGAGTACATTTGATACACATTTTAACCAGCAAGTCAGTTAGCTTTTTCATTCCTTGCCACACAATTTGCTCAAAATTCAACATAATAATCTGACTAATGTAAAGCAAGTGAGTTTTAAAGTTTTCCAAGAATTAAGTGAGAACCAGAAACGATTTGTAGTATTCCCTTGTGGGCATCGACCATGTCGTTCACTCATAAGGATTTTACAGTATAGAATTTTAAACTAAAATGTTTCAATATCCAGAAAGAAAAGTCTTCTTATATTTTTAATATAGACATATTTGAACAATTTTGAGCTTGCAAATCCCTTTAATAATTGGTGAGAGTTACATAACATTGTTTATATACTGTGAAACATTTGGAGAAAATGCCCAATTTCCCACCATTTGACCCCTTGAGCCAGTTTGTGCCCATTTTAGATAACCTGTCGACCCCTTGAAGTTCAAAGGGTGAAAACTGATGGGAGGATAGTATAAAGTCTGAAGTAGATTTAATTACCTGGATGCCAGATATGTTTCGTTGAAGACCTGTAGCGCCCCTTTACAGAACTGAACTGAAATGAATTTCACCAAACTATGTTCACCTAATGCAAATCACAGCATTGGAGAGTTCAAAGGTTAATTGTAGCTTTAAGTTTGGAGTTATCATGTTTAAAAGGTTTAACTATTTTGATGCATGTTGAACTCATGTGACCTTTGACCTCTACCAATTTCAATAGGATTCTTACACTCACCAAGCTGGATCTATACTAAGTATGAAGTTCAAGGAAGATTTACTTATTGGTGTTATCAAGATTTCAGACATTCACTTAAATGTTGACCACCCATGACATTTGACCTCCACCAATTTCAATAGGGTTCTTGTACACAACAAGCTGAATCTGCATACTGCATGTTAAACAAAGACGTACTTTTTGAGTTATCGTTTTCACAAAGTTTTCAGACTTTGACCTCTGTTAACACCACGTGACCATTGAACTTCACAGAAAGCAAAAGGCTTCTTGTACTCCTTAAGACGGATCCACACCAAGTATGAAGTTACCGTGTTTACAAGCAAGTGTCACATACATACACACACAGGCGATCACCATCACAGAGATTCCTTTTGCTTCCGACAAGGAATAAAAAAGCAAGTTGCTGATTTTCTCAAATTTTATACTCTTTACGACTATAAATAAATTGTGAAAGCTTGTGTCTTTTTTCCACATGCACACTTTAATCTCATACCATTCTATACGCATTGCGTTACTT
>JAAAKB020109228.1:0-12947 GCA_010014835.2 Apostichopus leukothele | reverse complement strand
ACGGTATCACGTTTCATTAATGTCTGCATTTTGTAGAGTCAATAAGAAAACTTCACTTGCAAGCAACGGAAAGTTAACTTTCTTTGCAGCGGGCGGCACACGATTTTGCCGAGTCTCCGGTGCCTTCAATGAACACAGCACAAAATAGAGCAGTAAACTTTCATGTAAACGATAACATTTAGTACATTTGGATTGATCAGCGTCATAACAAAGAGCAGGAAGTACATAACCGATTACACTCGCTATAAGACAGCAGTGTAAGAAGAGACGAAAGCTATTTCCTTGTTATGTCTTTCAGTATCGTATGGACGTTATCACTCCCTGTGAACACTAACACTACATCGTGTTATATTTATCAAAGGACTGATGGTTTGAAGTTCATTCCAAACATGGCGTACTTTCTGTCAAATTTAGTGATTATTTGCAGTCTGATTTACATTAACGTTCCAGTGATGAACGGATTAGTGACTACCATAGACATAAACGTAGAAGGAAACAACGTTGTCAAATCTGGAGTACGGCAGTATACTATATATGGAGGTTCATCGGGGTACTTTCGGATCAACTGTGCACTAACTGCCGCTGTACAACCATCAGAGACGATCATCTTAGTGAATGGTAGGGGACCCGCGGGAGAAAACCCTACTACGCGCAATTTGGAAATGTTTACAACAGGTTGGAAAGACAGCTATTGGAGATATGGAAGCAGCATGGCGACTAACACTGTTCCGATGAAATACACATGCCGCGCCACGTTTATAGTGACCCATTTAGCAGCTGTAAATGAAAGTAGATGTCACTCCACTATTGAAAGTGAAGTTGAAGTGAAATTCGAGAGCTACCTGGTCGCTTCCACAGTTGGTCTCAGTGTGTACGCAGGGGAACAAATATCAATTGTTTGTAAAGGTATTACTTATGACTATTATAATCGATTGTGCGAGTTCCAAGAAGGTGAATCTTACACATACGTGACTCGTGTTCCTATCAATGGTTTAGCAAAGGGGGACATTTATTGCGAATGGGGTTATACACCATGGCATGATTATAAAACATGTGTCAACATACAGCCAACCTTCCAGTTTACGTCTAAATTGCTGCTTTCATTAACACCGTTCAACTTTTCGACTGATGGTTCAACATTAGAGTTTAATTGCACCAGTGATCCACCTCGTTTGATGCGCTGGACTATTATAACAGCCAATGGTGACATTCTCGACTTCAATTCCTATGATATCATCAAGGTAAGCATACATACCACCATAACTCAGAGACCAGGAGAGACTATACTAAACATTGAGGAAGCATCCCCTGGTGGTAATGATATACAGGCAGTGAGGTGCTCTACTTATGATACATTGGCACAGGTGGATGTTACGTCACACAGAGTAGTTACAGAAGAAACTAACGAGTCAACTACGGATACAACGTACGCTATCTTAATAGCATTCATTGTTACTTTGACGTCTATTTTCAGTATTTTAATCGTCGTTCTAATCATCTTATGTAGAAAGTTAAAGGGAGCCACCAACCATAATGCGTCTCCGACATCACGTGACATTGACTGACACAAGATTTAAATGTAATAGATCGTTCTGCATTGGATAAGAGAACAGCGGAGAAAGAGGAAGAGAAATGCATGTTAACATAGATCAACATTTAATGGTGTTATTTTATGAAGCAGAATGACGTCAGATTTCACAATTGAATAACCCAACGTCAAGGGCTTCAAACCGATGTATATGCATATTGGAACATTGAAGGTGGTACATGAATAACGTCATATTCCATTCTCCATGTCAACTCACAAAGACAAATGATGAAGCCTCCCATCACGACGGAACACAGTCATACATATTACTAATAAGGGATTGATGTTGTCACATGTAGTATACGTGTATATAACTGTGATGCTTTTTATACTTCTGTAACGTTCTGGACAATTTCCTGTTTCTCGATTACTTATATGTTCGTAAAAACAAGAAATATGTGTAAGAGTGAAAGTAGGAGGTGCAAGGTTTGGATGTCTTGTCTTTAATCGAAGGTTTGTTTGAAAAATAAAACCTTTTCAAAATGTTCAATTACTTATAAGGGATTGGTGTTGTCACATGTAGTATACGTGTATATAACTGTGATGTTCTTTATACTTCTGTAACGTTCTGCACAATTTCCTGTTTCTCGATTACTTATATGTTCGTAAAAACAAGAAATATGTGTAAGAGTGAAAGTAGGATGTGCAAGGTTTGGCTGTCTTGTCTTTAATCGAAGGTTTGTTTGAAAAATAAAACTTTTTCAAAATTTTCTATCACTAATAAGGGATTGGTGTTGTCATATGTTGTATACGTGTATATAACTGTGATGTTTTTTATACTTCTGTAACGTTCAGGACAATTTCCTGTTTCTCTATTACTTATATGTTCGTAAAAACAAAAAAATATGTGTAAGAGTGACAAGTAGGATGTGCAAGGTTTGGCTGTCTTGTCTTTAATCGAAGGTTTGTTTGAAAAATGAAACTTTTTCAAACTTTTCTATTACTAATAAGGGATTGGTGTTGTCAAATGTAGTATACTTGTATATAACTGTGAAGTTTTTTATACTTTTGTAACGTTCTGGACAATTTTCTGTGATGTTATTAGGTTCAGTTTCTGTCTTTTCTGTTTATACTACATACTACAATACAAAAATCAAAAAAGGCAACTGACGAATAAACAATTGTGTCCATAGCGTTAATCAGTGATAAATGAATTAGTAAAAGGTTAAAACAAAATCAGGCTAGCAAACAACTTGTTTCCTATTATTAAGGTATGATGGGATGAGCAAGTAAAATGAATTTACTTCATGTGAAAATAAAGATGATGAATAATAATATTAGTAATGGTGGCAAAGTGATTGGTGTCTTCATTACATGTTAATAGCCGCACCTACTTCGTCATTGAGCTGTTTTAGGGTCTTTATTGAGTGAAGCCAGTTCTGAATGTAAAAGATTTTGCGATATTGTCTTGCTCCGTTCATGCTTTAATGCGTACACAAAATGAACTAAGTTACATCACTAAATCATAAATAACCGTGTAAAAAGTGTTTCAAACTCTGCAACCAATTAACCAGGACTAAACAGGTTTTATGACACTGGTTCCTTACTGACGACATTGTTAATGAAACACTGTGAAACATTTTAATTAAGTTGAAAAGAACAAAGAAATTTGCAAAAGCTGAATTTTTTGTCTTTAATCTCCTTCTCTGTCTGGGTTGTATCGTAAGGAATTTGGATGTGGTCGCTTGTTACGCTGTAAACTATATATACAAATGGCTATATCGCACCTCCAGCAAATAAATTTATTGTAGAGATCAAAACCAACCAAGAGACTGGATAAGTGAGCAGAACTTCTAATCCCGTTTTAGCAACCAAAAAGAATGATTTCTTTCAAAATTGCCTAATAATTTTCCCATTCCCTTTTCCATTGTTCTAAATGTACCTTTCATATTTGAATAAAAAAACATAATCGATGGTGCTAATAGTTTCCTTGTTCAATATACTTCTATAAATCCAAGAGACTTTTATCAAATGAAACTATTCCATAGATTTATTCGACTTATTTGAATGTTTTGATTACAACAAGGAAATCCGCAAGCAGTTAATGATATTAACAGCTGAAGCAGTTAATGATATTAACAGCTCAACCTCCAAATTTTGGCAATAAACAATTTGAGCAACAGGGTCGAAGGAATCGGTTTGGGTGTACCATACCATACCATGTCACGATATAAAGCAAGTTGCTCAGTCAGTCTGTGCAGTCCAA
The DNA here is from genome assembly GCA_010014835.2 of Apostichopus leukothele. Classification (NCBI taxonomy): domain Eukaryota; kingdom Metazoa; phylum Echinodermata; class Holothuroidea; order Aspidochirotida; family Stichopodidae; genus Apostichopus; species Apostichopus leukothele. The sequence goes on along the minus strand of JAAAKB020109228.1, from coordinate 9,153 downwards.
CAGCCACGTCTGTCTTGAGCTGTGTCAACATTCGTCTTGGCAAAATGTGAATGTACGACCCTGGTTATTAGACAACTTTTGGCAGTTTAGAATTTCATGAGGGGGAGGGAAAAAACGCGTTTCATAGTCCCTCCCTAGTTTTCCTTGCTTGTCACCCACTCCCCCTTCCTGCCCACTATGGAATTTCTGGTGCCGCCACTGCCATGGACAGTCATAGACGATGCCATCAATGCAAAATCTTGGGGTCGAAGGTCAATCTGAGAACTATGTTTGACAAATTTCGTAAAGTATTATCGCCCAGACAATAATTTTCACATTAGTATTAATCAAATTTAAAGTCAATGCGTTTCATTTGAAATTTTTTTTTGTAAATGAATAAACAAATTATGACAATGGTCGTGCGTTCTCTCACTCAATAACAAAAGACGGATGTCATTAACTACGAACGATATGTTCTGACAATATTGTCATCACAAGGAAGTTTGATGGAACGGAATTAGGGTACAAAGAAATGAACATATCCAGGATGGAAGTTTTCAAGTTAGCATTGTCGGCGAGAATAACGAGAAATATGAATATTCGTGTTTTAATACTTTTGTTGATTTCTGCAATAATCTTTCAGTAATCAACGCTGGTTTAATGACAAATACAGATGTGGAGGTGACAGGTAAGCACATTGCTGAGTCAGGAGTGCGACTTTACACCTCATATACGGTTACGAAAGTTACCTGTCTTACATTAAATGTAGCGTCTACCTGGACACCCTATTATACCGAATGTGCAACTGCTGATTTTCAAATATAACGAAACAATAGCTTGTCCTACCGAGACAGACATTAAGAATAATACAGTGATCAGTTGGATTATACAATATGAGGAAAAACGTATTTCGACCGATACATATACTTAGGTATTTACTCTTGTCGTTTAATTAGTTCCACTTACGTTAAATGCGTAAAACATCAATGGAAGGGAATCTATTTTTTCCATATATGATAAACAGTGTTTTCTGGCTTCAACTATACGCACACCCAGTTACGCAACAATAAACGTTTGCAAACGATGGATAAACAAACAAGCGCGCAAACACTAGGTCAACAACATTAGAGAACTGTCATTCAAAGCATTTCGGTAAAAGAATGTCGAACCTACGAGGTTACGTACGTAGATACCAAGGATTCGCAAGAACCACATCAAGATGACAAGGACGATCGAGTTTCTGGTGTTACTACTGAAGCTAAGGGAGATGGCTCTCAAATATTACATGTTAGTGGTACATGTTGTTTGCTCGATCATATACTCATAAGTTTGTACTTAGTAATACAAAGGCGAGTACCAATTCGTCATACTCATAATTAACGATATTGGCGATAAACCTACCTGAAGGATCGAACGTTAAAAACAACGTGGTTAACTTAATTCCTTATTCAGAGACAAACGACAAGGATAACCATACTTAACCATACAAGCACAATTTTGTCAGAATTGCACAATATATACTCCAAATTAGACAGTACAAAGATACAATGTGATAACCACAGTGAAAGTGGCAGAATTGTGTGGAGTAGATTATGTTACTTGCTTTACGTGTTAGTTGTTATAAATCTCATCTCGTTGTTGAATCAGTAGCTAAATACTAGCATAGGATTCATAGCTCCTATTGGAGGTTCCTACTCAAAATTTGTAGATCGGGCTTTTTGACGTTGCTTAGCAACTATAACAAGTTAATGATTAAACTCGATTTCTCAAGACACGTCACGCAGACAGTTTTCCTGTTATCAAAAGTCCCTTGCGAAAACAAACAAATATGAAAAGCAAAACAAATCCACAATATGTGTGAATTTTCAGCATATTGCAGAAATGGCTTCAATGACCCTAGGGCAGCACTCCCCTCCTTTATAAAGTACTTTCCTTTGCAGCTGGAACTCCCATAAAGATTCAGCTCATTGACTAACTTAGCCGGGGAATTTTCAGTCAGCACAATCTCGCACTTACAGATGCCTATACAGTGCTTAAGTATATAGTTTAACTATGCCTTTCAAATCACCATTGGACGTCTAATTTTGGGTCTGGGGAAGGAGCACATCCAAACCCCCTTCATAGAACTCGGCTTCAATAACCCCAGGTCAGCTCCTCTCCTATATAAATTCATTCGCCTCTGGAAATTTTGAATATTCTCTTACTGCCCGACCCTCTCCACCCCCCACCCACAACCTACTTTCGAATTCATGTGCACGCCACTATGACCTGACACTGAAATGCAAAATTATAATATACTATTTAACATGTGTTATAGCTGCTATCGCATATCATTAAAGCAGAAGTTAGTTTGACATTATTTGAAAAGTATCTTCCACGTGTTATTTTGCGCATACATCTGATAGTTTTTGGTGATCCCAAATTCGAGTTTTTAAATGTCTCACAATTGTGTCGTCTCTATTGTTCAAAATATACAGTTCTTTGACTGAATATAAAAGTAATAGCAAACAATTTTATATCCAAATTCTGCTGAATGGTTGTTGGGTTTTATTGTCAGTTGGAAAGTTTATTCCTATTTACATACCCAAAGGAACTATTAAGAATCAAAATTACTTTAGTTGCTTTATTCAACAAAAGTAAAAATACAAGAAAAGGCAAAATATCATGAAAGTTTGTACTATACATGTCAAATACACAAACATAGAAGAAAAAAATAGACTTTCCAAGAAAATTCTTTCAATTTCAATGTTTTTTCAATTCAATTTATTTCAATTTCTAATTTATTTCTCATATGTTTGTACAATATTATTTCAATAATAACATTACAGTAGGAAGTTTAACATAGGAATGACACTAGAAAAACAGCAAGGCTGTCATCTCAGCTAGTGACCAAGGAGAAAAGATGTTATACGAGAAAGAAAGAAAGTAAAAATATTAGTGAACTTTCTTCTAAATCTTACGAAAATATGCTTAATTAACTTACTTGCTAGTGGGACCGATTATTTATTTCGTTTGAAAAGAAGGAACAAACGTGCCTAATCTCGATTGTACATTTTTAAATATGATATAGGGTAGAATTGTTTTGAAATAAAACTAGGAATGTGGTTCATTGCTAAAATGTGCACAACGAAACTTTAGAATCCGTTTTATTTTCTTGTGAAGTGTGCGATGTGATGAAAAAAGTCGAAGTTATTGTTTCATGACAGACTAGATCTTAGACGCCGCTTCAACTTATTTCAACTCGGCTGTTGACGATACTACTACTTGTTACCTGCACCGACATACTGGGTCAGGCACACAATCATCATACACCTCGTGACGTATAACTAACTACTGATTGTAGTCATGTAACAACAAACGGAAATGAAACACACAAAGGCATATTATATGTTTAAACAATTAATGTATTTAAAATTTAAATCAAGGAAAAGAAACGAGAAGAAATAATGAGAAATAATAAACTTAAACTAATCTTCTTCACCACATTAAACTATAAACCACAATTAGTTGTATCCAAGTTCGGACATTAGACTGTTCAGGGGAGGAGGGTTCATTCCTCGCTTCAGACCCGCTCGGCCCGTCCGCCTGGTTTGGGGCAAATCATGGCTTGGTGAGCATCTTATACCAGGGCGTTAGCACATGTCGCCCACCCAAATATAAAAAACCTGTGTAGAAATAACGAGTAATTTCTAATAATGTTGTCTACGACCTCCTAGACGGCTGAGGACTGTCAAGTGAGTGGCCTAACTTAAACATTTAATATAATAAACAATAACGGGGCTCAATAATAATAATATGGGTTGATTTTCTACTACAACATGATACAAACTCCACAGTTAATAATAACTTATTAAGGCTGAATATAAGTGATATATGTTTCCAGCAAATATCATAATTTATTTAACTCACATATACCTAGCATAATATAAGATCATATATACCTTACATAATAAACGTCTTTGTTATAAATGACATTGATGCCACTAAACAAACAGTAGCAAAACTATTAAAGGTTAGCTTCTGACACGAACTGACATAAAGAGAACTTAAGGTCATACATCAATTATGATCTAGCTGATAATTCCACAAAAATTAAATTCCTAATTTTTAGGTAACATATAGGCGTAGTGTAACCTATAGAGTACACAATACAGCATTGGCTATATGTTCATATTGAAGGGAACACACGTTTAATAAATTACACAATGCATCTCCGTTTGCGTGGAGACATCACAGAGTAAATAGGACATTTCTTACATTTAAATAAATAGCATACTTACAATGAAGTGAAAGCATACTTGTGTATAGAAGTTAGCGATAAATTTTTAATGATGATGTCTCCGACATCCTAGAAGGCTGAGAGCTGTCAAGTGAGTGGCACACAGTTCACTGCTAAATCGGCCTCCTTATATAGAGCCAGGGGAAATTATCCCTAAGACAACTTCCTGCCCAGCCTAAATAAGGAAAATAAATGAACCTCATAGCTGATAGCTGATCTGCTAACTCATTATCTGGAAACATCAACATTACTAAACAATCACTAAGAAACAATGTTTCAACAACTTTGGGACAAAGTCCTTGAAAATGAGTCTCATAGACAGAGAGGTGAACACAAAGGGCACCTGTTTGTGGAAGACCCCCATCGTCTGGGACAGCTTTAGTACTGTATCTGTTGACTTATGGGGTAAGCAGTGGTTTACTCTTCTTGGTACACATGGAGGAAAAAGCAATGTGATTCCAAGAATAAAGGCATAGTCATATACCAACTTCCTGCAAGGAATTGACAGGTCATTGAACTCCATGAGCATCACGAATTTGTATGGGGATCCTATCACAGGGAGGGGGAAATCTAAATTATAGCAAGTCCTAATTTTCGAAAGAAAGTAATGCTCCCCAAAAAAATCATACGTGTCAGGTTTAACTCTCACTTTGATCGACAGTAATAAGTATCACGTTTGTGTATTGCTTGGCCAGTGTACATTAAGGAAGACACTGTTAGCCTATTAGTAGTTGTATACACAGCCTTCTTAATTGTTTCAAGGCAATTGCTGAACAGGATTTTTAACATGTGATATGTGCATTATGATGCCGGTGTTTGTGTTTCAACATCTTTAAAGCGTTATGTATATTTGAACTGGTTGTTCACGGTCTCTTTCGGACTAATCGTCTTATTTGTATTTGTCTTAAGATGCTAGGAAAAGAAGATTTCATTTACTTAGGTTACTTGGGTAAGGTTGGGTATGCCGCTATCGATCTCGTGTCACTGTGATACGGTGGTGATAAAGGGGTGATGTTTGGGATAAGGTAGGATGTTCTGCTGCAAAAAAGACTGCAAACATGATACACAATTAGATGTAATGTTGTTGGTTTCAACATGTACCAACATGTACCACTGTTAACTTATACGCAAGGTATTGCAATACATGCAGAGTTAAAGCGAGCTACAATCAAAATCAACTCCGATACAATTTCGGCATATGTGCATGACTGTTGACCGTTTTCAATATACTGATTTCAACATAGGCCTACTATAGGCTGCATGTTCTTTATCAACCCAAACTCGTTCATAGCTTTTGTTGTTTGAAATTATATACATGTTTTATGGATCATGATTTCTCAAATTCTGCATCAGTTGTAACATTCCTTAAGCACATGCATTCTGATAAGAAGACATTAAAACCTCGGACTTTATGATTTATTGATAAAGTTGGCGTTGTTCTCATAAACGTTTACTTCAAAGTTTGTTGGAAGATTAAAAAAAAGTGGTTCACTAAGTCTATGCGTACTCATGAGCACCACATGAACATGGTTAAACTGTTTATAAACTTTCGTTTGAAATATGAAAATATAGGTGAGTCTACGGAAACGTGTTTATACTATGATGCTTTAAGATACAAGTTTGAACTTCAGCTATTGAGGACAGGATATGTCATACGTTGTTACAGTTCCTTGATATCATCGTTAGTGAACCATATGACACTGTGTAAGGATAGAGTAACATGTGCGCTTCACACAGACCTATGATGGATAGATCAGCTAACGATCGCATTATCTGCACTCTGCTCTTGCTTAACCTGTTGACTGTAGTCACTGTGCCATCCCATGGCCAAATAACACTGGACGTCAACGTTGGTATCAAGCGCATAGCGAACGGGGTCAGGAATTACGTCTTGCGTGGTTCGAAGCAATCGAATAAACCCGAAGTAAGGATTACTTGCGTTTCTCTATTACCATTTCCTTCCAATCTGACACTCTTTCGTAACCATTCGGACGAGATTGAAGCTGAGGAAATTTTAGAAAACAGGATAAGCAAGACTGCTACAAAGATTGACCCCCTTGGAATGTTCACTTGTCGTCAAAGATTCGAGTCAAGGAAAACATCAAATTCTACAGGAGTCGTAATGATTTTGTTCGAATCAGAAACTACTGTAAATATAACTAAAATAGACACTCGCTACGATTCTGTAATATCTAGTGTTGGTGGATTGGGGTATTACGGAGAAAAGGTTCTAATCACTTGCGTTAGAAACGTGCAAAACAAAAAGGGAAATTTCTTTACGTTCCACGAGGTTACACTACCCTATAACTTTACTCAATTAGATTGTTCAAATGAACACACGTCGCCTATGAAGATTTTAAGAGAGCTGGAAGTTGCTATTTCACCCGATAACTTCACTGACGAAGATTTGGAGGACTTGACTTTTGTCTGTAAAACCATGCCTCCTCGATTGACTTACTGGACAGTCATTGGAGCCAATGGTAACATGATGAACTTCAACGAGCTAACCCACACGATGAAGGTGAGCTTGAACGTAACCATAAAACAAACTGCTGGTGAAAGTAGCCTCAGATTAGCTGAAGCAGTAATAGGTGGTAATGGTATTCATACAGTTAAATGTTCATCTTACGACACTCGGGCCCACGTGGTTGCTGTTGCGCGTCGTGACGTAGGCCAACAGGAGACAGTGCCATGTCCGTCTGATTCTAAGTCAGTTAGTGTTGTGTTGATAACATGTACTTCAATGTTGGGAGTTATTACTTTCGTCTTAGTCGTTATCATAGTTAAATTGCGTCTTTACCAAAATGTGCAGGATATTCCCATTCCAAACCAGGATAATGTGAAAACTGAAGTTATTTCGAAAGACACAGAGATGCAAGATAACCCGCTCTATTTGGCCTTTTCTGAAACCTCGAACCAGAACAAGTCTGCAGAAAAGCAAGACGATCTTGATGATGGCGAAACTACAGTTGTATAAGAAATGCCAGGACATTCATAAAGAATATTTGACATCTTCGTTCTTAGGATTTCAGGGAAACATTAAGTGGCATATCAGTTATTCAGTCCCTATGTATATACCACAGACACCTTGCCGCATATGTGGTTCTTAATTACTAACTCGGAATGCAAACAACGGTTTCTTACATTGCATTGACGACTATAGTATGCAGCAACGCACGGTGTGTGAAAGTCACTGTAAAATTTAACCCACCCGCCACATACTTGCAAGCTGAAGGTTTTACGAGAAGGAAGTGTTTTCTTTTTTCGGAATAGCTGACCTTGGTTCACTCATTAGTAGGTTATATGTTGCATGTTTGAAATGGAGAGTCTGTTTCCAAGCTTGTATAGCTCGGTTTTTCTGACGGGCACTATTTGCTAGTCATAAAAAACAGTACCCTGCACTGATTCAACTTAAAATAGCCCTTCTTTCGCATCTTTGAGTTAACAGTAACCCTAAAAATTATTGCCAGGAGCAATTAAAATGTTCTGCATTTATTGATTATTCTGCATTATTCAGTTGCATTAAATCTGCAAGTGAACTTAACCCTATAGGCAAGACCAAATCTTCAAATCTTTAGGTATTTCTCAGTTTGTCTTCTCGTTTCGTTTGGGGTGGCAAACCCGATAAAATTAACCGTAATACGCTCAGTGCCCCTAACAGTCTGGGTGGCCTTAGGGCCATCCATATTTTATCCGTAGCTTGAAATGTGTGTGGGTAAGACGGTTTACTGAAGCGGTACATGCTGACTGGAAATCTTTTTTTTACCTTAATTTGAACCAATATGGCAAGGATCTTCTTTTTAAATGTTGATATTCTTGTAAGGATATTGTTATTCCTAATTCAATTATTAATGATGTCTGCTCTGCTTGGGCTTATAACAATTTTAGACCTGTTGAAAATATTACCATTCCGAAATTATTGGAATTAATCCAGTATAAAGGTTACTAATAAGACAGTGTTTTACAACTTTATGTATAACAAGGGTGTTATAACCATCAACGATCTGTTAGATGGCGACTATAAACCTTTAAGCTTTGTTAACTTTAAACTTATTCATTCTATAGAAGATTTCCCTTCACCTTATTTTTTGACATTATTTCTATTGTCCCCAGAATAACAGGATCCCCACTGTTTTCCATATTTCGCATACCACCCCTCTTAACCTATCCAGATGTATTTACAAGAAGTTAGTTAACTACTTTAGTTCTCTCCCTACTTGTTGAATAAATGGACCGGCTCCTGTGATTTTGATTTAAGTGATGAACAGTGGCGAAATATTTTTCTCATTTCCCTTCCTCTCCTTAAGAGAGTCAAAGGTTTAGTATTTCCATGATCGTTTTATCTATCGTATCATTGGCACTAATTACCTATTTCACGGTTTGCAAATTAAGGATAATGCTCTATGCACTTTTTGTAGCAGATGTGAAGAGACTATTGATCGTCTGTTCTGGGGTTGTGAGAGTACCTCCAGCTTTATTCTGGATATAGAGCAGAGTATTTTAGGGGAACAGTTTATCTTTTCAAAGCAGGATCTCTTTTTTGGATACAAATCAATTCAACGGCACTGTAGAGTACTAGTTGTTAAGTCAAGGACACAGTTAAAGGCATTGCTTTATAGTTCAAGACAGTACGTTGTACTGGTTTAATTTATAACTTCGACGCCATCTTTACTGACTGACTATGGAACGCCAAGTGTGTAATACATGTTTATTACGACACTACAGGCACCCATATAACTTTAAATCTTGCACATGAAGTATTATATCTTCAGTAAAAAGTTGACCTCTGAGCCTCCTAGTTTACATGAGTTTCTGTACAAGTTTAAGTTCCTCCTGCAAGTCAAAAAGAACATCGCTAGCGGTGGTAGCAATAAGAACTTTTCTTTCGATGACTG
>JAAAKB020109119.1:0-12948 GCA_010014835.2 Apostichopus leukothele | reverse complement strand
CGTCACTTGCAAGCAACGGAAAGTTAACTTTTTCAGATGGCCGCACGCGGTTTGGGGCGAGTCTTCAATGCCTTTAAGGATTTATTGTTAAGTTGACATGGCTCAATCATTATTTGTTTGTTTTGCAGCTATCCAACTGTTAAAGAAAATAAAACAAAATGGGCCAAAGCTATAATTGAGCAGTTCCCTGCTGTGAGGTATAGACACCCCAGGACTGGTTATGTAAGTATAAACTTCTAGGCCAAAAATAATTTTTAGCCTTAGACTTTTTGGTGTATTTGGCAGATTGCTCCTATGATTTTTGATGGTATTTTTATGTGCAGAAAATTTTAAAAGTTGTGGGTACCACATATATAGTGATGTGTATTAAATTGGTGTTATTTAACTATTTAAATATTCCTCAAGGGGGGGGGGGGAGGCTTGACCGTTTAAAATTGTTTGGGTAAATAGTAAAAGTTTAAATCTCTTTAATCCCTTTAACCAAAGTCAGAATTTCTTTGTGGTTGGAAGTAGTTGGTAGGTTCATCATGGTATACATGAAGGTTGACCATGCATATTCATGAAGGACATGACTTTAGTATTATCATTGTATTTAGAGGGTATTAACTACAATTGAATCAGGTGAACATCAACATTTAAATTCGGCTGAAATTTGTGTTTACAGTTTGTGTGACACTTAAGTTTGTATACACATAACTCAAGAAAAAACATGCTTATCACCCTACTTAGTGGGTGTGTTGCCCACAGTGAGTAGGTGAACCCTTTTGATATTGGTGCACAAATCATGGATATTGATAAAACCTGTGCAGGATCAAATATCAAAACTTTCAAACTGCAATAACTTGGCGACCATGGTTTTATTGGAAGTCTACACCTGCAGAAGTGTGTTACAATTGATATCATGCATATTCATGGGGGAGGGGGTTTGGGGATGGGGGGCTTGACTTAGTATGTTTATGGTAATAAAAGTTTGTCTGCAGGAATCTGTTCTTGTTGTTTCTTGATGTAACAATGAAGAAGAGGAAATGTAATTTTTTTGTCATGTCTTATATTAGCACATTACTTGAAGTTTCTTTCACTGAAAGAGGATCTCACACCACCCAGTCACATGTCTGCTATGTCTTGGCACAAGACATACCATCTCTTTTTTGTTTGTAGTGGATCAGCGTGCCATTCCATGTCAGAACAACATTGTTGCTGCTGCGGACAAGCTGTTCAAGGTCCATCTCATAATTTAACGTATAGAATATGCCACAGACTTCAAGTTGTTTTATCAGTTTTTGGTTCCTTGCTTTAGCAAAAGGAACCTATGTAGTCAACTTGGCATGTGTGTGTGTGTGTCTGTAACACTTGCTTGGGTACACAAGGAAAAGTTGAACATAACTCAAACTTGGTATTTAGATCCGCCATAGTGAGAAGGTGTGCCCTATTGTTTTCGGTGCCTGTAAAGGTCACCAAAGGTCAGTTAGGGGCCAAAAACCAAAATAATGAACAAAGCAATAACTCCCATTGACAGGGTCAGACTCAGACATGTTTGTTATTTTGGAACTAGTTGTAAATGGGGTAGGGGATTGTTTTCAAACATAACAGTCATGTGATCCAAGGTCAACAAAGATCAATTAGGGGTCAAAAACTAGTATTTTTGCGATAACTTGAGAACAAAATGTCTGTCAAGGTTGGGAGACAGCTATTGTAATCCATTGGTCGACCCGCATCTTTGTGACCTATGACCTTAGGTTGACCTCTGATGACCTGCATTAGTTTCTTTGGTGAATTTTTGTGGCCATATTCAGATTTCAAATGGTCTTCTGATCAAAATTGTCCTGGGTTGACCCCTGTGCGACCTTCGGGTGCAAAGTTATCAGAGATTAAGTTCTTTTTTTATAAATATGCTCTTGTTAGGAGATACAGGGCAAAGAAAACAAATTCGTCAATATTTTAATATATGATAGAGCTCTGTGTGCTCTATAGAGGAAACTAACTCCCGCTCCGATCGGACACCTGGTTCGGTGTGCCAAAGGTTGGTTTTGATACCTCTTTAGCAATATCATTGTGTATGTACATTGGAGTGCACAACAATTTTAGGATGGAGTGCACATCATCAAGGGGAACATTTTTCATAAAATCCGTCATGCCATCCAAGGTCATTCAAGGTCTCTAATGGGCAAAGAACTGGCCACTTATGCTAATTTTTGGAACAACTTCCAGTAACAAAGTCTGACATGGCTGATATTGGGACAAGTTGTGAATGAAGCAGGGGCACGTTTTCCAAAATAACCGTTATGTAATCCAAAGTCATCAAAGGTCAATTATCGCTCAAAATGTGCTTTTTGGGGGCAATAACTTGTGAAACTACCACTGATGGGGTCCGTCATGGTTGACATTTTGGGACTAGTTGTGAATAGGGTAAGAGATTGTTTCCAAATGTAACGGTCATGTGATCCAAGATTAACAAAGTCAATTATGGGTCAAAAACTCAACCTCCAAACTGATCAAAATTGTCCATGGTTGACCCTTGTGCGACCTTCATGCGCAAAGTTATCAGAGGTCAGGGTTTGTTTGGTTTTGAGAGTTTTGAGAGTCACATGATGTTGGATAGCTCCTCCAGTGACCTGTATTAGTTTTTTTAGGTCGAATATTTGAATTTTTGTGGCCATATTTTAAATGTCCATGGGTTGACTCCTGTGCAACCAAAGTTATTAAGTACAATTTGGATGATTCTGCTAATACTTATAAACAAATCTAACAAAAGTCAACAGATTCTCAAAAGGACCAATCATTGATTTGTGACATTTTATGGCAATAATATTGTGTGTGTAGTTGTGTACATTAAACCTGGAAATAACAATTTTAGGATAGTGCTTTAGTCCTTATAAGCAATGAACCATAGTGCCCTTAGGCTCTTGTTAGAAATTTGTGTATATGTTGCTTCTGCCATAACTAAATTCGCAAACAAAGTTGAAAGTAGTTGAACGAATTGTTACGATTGAGGCCTATTCCTCTGATTGTAGTGCTTGAATTTTATTACCCTATTTCCATTTTGTTGCCTGGTAAACCAAGAGAGAATGTTGCATGTGTGTGGCTATTGTTATAACTTGTGTATTTCGCATTATGATAGAGTATTTCACTGTGCAACTTGATTCAATATTTCCCTTCAAGAAAGCATTAAAGAAAGGTAGAAACAAGTACATGAAAGTCAAATCATCAACAAATGCTTCAACTAATAAGGAAAGAGTTAACAATTTTTTTTATTAGAATTCTTTTTGGAATCTTTTCATCGACAATCTTTCAGCAATTACAGTGAATGTCTTTCAAAGTGGCATTTGCAAATCCACCCATTGGAAAGACTGTCGTTCATTTTTCGCCACTGCCCACCTCTACAACTTTCAAGGTTTTTAGTCTTGAACGTTAGCCTGTGTATTACGTAATCAATTCCCGTAGCTTAACAAAGGAAACGAGCATGAAAAAGTAACTCGCACAGCCCAAATTTCATGTGATCTACCGGGAGGAATTAAATTGCCGGTAACAGTAAGACAGTTATGGCAGTGGTATTAAAGGGGGCATTTTAAAGTGGGCTGTACTTCACATTTAAGGTCTCAATGTGTGTTTGCCAAAATTTAACTTCGACTTTTCCAGCTTTCTGCCCTTAAAGCTCAGTGAAAATAACACCGTTCTATGCAATTTTCATATTAATAATGATCATTTTTATTGAGTTTTCTGTCATTAAAGATTTTGAGCTGAATAAAATCCTCCAGATTTTTTATTGAGTCTGTAGATTCTACAAACTTAATTCAAAATTTGCAAGCCCCGCCAACAGATCATGCGCCAATCAAATCTCTCTGTTTTGTTAACAACCGTTAGGCCTGTGTGCTAGTCTGTGTTAGGTCCATTCTCTTGAATAGTATACCTTTCTTGAGGTTTTACTGATATAGCTTGCGAAGTTGTGTCATTTTCCTTCCATTGCAAGGAATAAACAGGTGTTTTGAGACATTACCTCCGTGATTAAAATTAATGTAACAATTTGTCAACTATTAAGACTTCATGAAAGCAGCCCAATCAAAATTTATCTCAACTATTGGTCTTCTTGCAGTTATCAAGGCCGCATTTCTGGGTATGCAGGTTTCTCTATTGCTTTCAAATGCTAACAAATGGATAACTTGATAAATTGTCTCGCAGTCTTTTCTTGGAAACCTTGTAGTGTTGCCTTCTGTATCTAATTAACCTTGTTTTGTTGAAAACATTTAAGTCACTTGCTACTTTATGTATAGATAATAATGAATTATTGGATCCTTCTATTGATCAACAGATACTTCTCGGTCAACGTAGAAGCATATTCTGCACATTTGATAGATAGTTGTCAAACTAAAACGTCTGCCAAAACAAGTGAACAAGCACAAAGAAGTCATTCTAACTCTTACCAACGACCAAGCTAAAGGTAAGTTTTGTGGTTCTGTCTCGTATATCCTTATGGGAATGACATTTTGATGTTACCGGTTTGAAGCCATGAACAAAGGTTGGATTTCCAGTAGAGTTATAGAAGTTTCATATTCATGTGTCATCAAATTTGCTGCAATGTTATGTTACTGCTGTTCCAATAGAAATAGCTCAAATTGAGTACAAACTAAGGTACTATCATTTTTAGTAACTATTTATTTTTATATTTAATTATTTATTTACTATAATAATTTGAGTTTATTTTGAAAAAATTTCTATAGATTTTTTCAGAAACTTGTACAAATATGTGCCATAATGTTTCCTGTTTTCTTTTCTGTAGAAGCAAAGGTCCTCACGTCTTTGATCCTTGTGCCATTTTACTTCAAGGGTGAGAATCTCTCAGCGTATCCAGTTAGAGATTAGGTACGGAATACAATTGTAGTCTTTTGAAGGAAAAAAACATGTGGAAGAGCAAACTCTTAGACACATTCATCTTGAACTTAAATATTATTTCATAATTGTTATTTTCCTACCTCTATGTTTTTAATGTTTTTTCTTTCTTTCTTTATATTATGATTAGGAACCAAAAAGTTGAAAAGTGGGAGATCTGATCATCATAAAATTAGTTTAAGGGCATTTATTCCCTTGTGAGCAATGAGATTGTGTAATGTGATATGATAAACAACCTGTCAAAACACTAAAAACAATCATGCTTGAGAAAGAGTGCCTATAGATTTTTGGCATTTCGTCAGTGCCATCATTGATATTTCATGTGATCAAATTGATGATGATTTTGAATAAGGTGAATTTCAACACAAAGTTTCACGTTTTAAACACAGGTTATTTCGCTATAAAAAATTGCATCAATATTTTAGTGAAGTAATGTTTTTTTAAATTATTAACATATCTTAACCCATATTAGGGAAACTATGATAACCAAAATATTTTTTTGAAGATTAAGATTAAACTAAATAGTTAAAAGCGTTTTTATTAGCATAAAATGTTTGGAACATATATGTGTTAACTCTTGGCTTTTACATAAATGTATGTTCAGGAGCTGGAGAAGATGAAAAGTTAGCCAATGGAAACGTGTGTTTTTTTTCATCCAAGGTTTTGGTATATGTATAGTTTGACACTTTAAGACTCATGTGTGCTTAAAAAAGTAGTATTTATTGATTATTCAGTGATATGATCTCTTTGCAAAATGTTCTCCTTCTTAAATTGTTCACCAGGCAGACAGTTTATTTTGATCATAAAGGTAAAGGCAAGAAAGGAAGTCAAATTGAAACCCTTTTTGTGTATATATATGAATTCCAATTAAGAAAAAAAAAGGTTCTTTATTTATACATTCTACCGAAGATACTGTGTTTAGTTTATGAAAATGTTGATGTTATGTTTCTCGTCCATTTTAAAGCTTCTGTTTGGTTCAATAAACAGCAGAGCCTAAATTTGATTATCTGTCCTTTTTCTAAGTAGTTGGTTTTTGCTAAGTAGTAACTAGATGGTTGAGCAAAGATATTAGTTTACTCAAGACTTCAGTAAATTGAAATGATTATCATGGTAGGTTTGGGGATGTAAGTTTACAAAGCCTAACTAGTAACCTTACCAGAAGCAGTACTCTAAATATACTCACGCTGTTAAATTTACTCTCATTTGCCTAGTAGAATAGGGGATGTGGGTTTACTCTAATTTGGAGTAACTTTTTGTCTGTGTATGTAAGCTGGGAATAATTACCAAGGGTGATACAAAGATCCCATACAAATCACTCAAAAACTCGGTGACCTCACCTATATCACTCAAGACGGCAGAAAGTGGCATGTTAATAGGCTGATTCCCACAAATCATAATCCTCCTGGAAATGAAGAGTGAAATTCTGAATTCACTTACCCCAATCCAGACCAGAAATCAAACTATTCAAGCCATTGTGAGACTGGTTAGGAACCGGCGACCTCCCCGTTGGTTGCAAGACTATCACACTACTTAATGACTTGTGTTAACACATGTAGATATGTAGGTCATATATACACTATGTTCCATTGATAGGTTGTAGATTATGCATTCTGTTTTTGTTTTCTTTTGGCTTTCAATTCTGCATTTCATTTTACTGGTTATCTTTAGCTATGGCTTTTCAAAAGTTCAGCATTACATAAAACCATTTTATACAAATTTCTGGAGAAATTAAAATACTGAGTTGAATATCTTGAATATGATTACCAAGCTGTCATTATTGTAGTGCGTATGTGCGCTACAATATTGGGATTACCAGCACACTCCATCATTTACATGGCTGGGGAATGCCGGCTGAACATACACTCTCCATAGCAATCTCAAGTTGACAGGTTGGCTACTCAGGGAAAAATCCAGACCCAGATTTGCATTGACGAACAATTCTGCAAAAATTCTTTACTTTGATTCGTTATTCTCGAATTAAACAAGACATGATTAGTAGAGAGGGCCCCAGATTGCACCCGGGTAATCCCAATTTGGGATTTACCAAGATTCCCCTATTAGATGTAGCCACCAAAGATCTCACCCGGGCAATCCCAGTTTGTACACTGGGCATGCCTTTTGTTATTTGAGATCGCCTATACTAATGAGTAAGAAAGGATCGTGTATCATATTATGGGATAAAATTTGCATTGCTTGGACATGTGATATAAATTGTCTCATCCGGGCAATCCCACTTTGTAGCATACCCATATTCCCTATAACTTAGATGTTGCTACCAAAGATCTCACCTGGGCAATCCCACGCCACCTTACATGGTACAAAAAACTGCAGAAGGGAATGTAAGATGTATCCAGAAGATTAATACATTGGAACCAAGGTCATTCAACATGAAAGAGATTGATCGAATTCAACGGCTCTTTTTAGGGCCACCAAATATTCCAGAAAGAGCAGGCGTTTCTCCGGTAAACATGCAATCTGTGTCTTTGTGTCTATTTTGTATTGATTTGCTTTTACCCATTTTCATAACGTGTATATTCACTAAGGATGATATCGGTCTCCACTTTGACGGTCTGGTTTTATTCGCCGTAAGTAGGCTCATATATTTAGCAGGGAGATACTAAACTTGGATGCGTTGAAATTTTTGTCTTTGGCTTTTATTTATTTATTTTTGCCCCATTTTAATAACACCCCCATAGTCGTTAAGTCGCCACTAGATTAGATAGGAGCTCCATTTCGTCATGACGGACTGGTAATGTCATAAGGAGGGTAAAGTGAATTGGTTAGAGCACACCCTTAACTGTGTGAAACCGAGCACATAATCAGTGACTCAAAAAACTGGCTTTGGCTTTCACTGTTTTACCTACACCGAATGAATAACAAAATCTGATGGAGGTATATGAGCATCGCGTACGGACATAAGTAGCTCTCACCATTTTCACCGTAATTCACATGTCTATATATCGCAGTTATATTGTTGTGACGTTATTCTAAAAACTAAAAGTTCCTTTCAAGTACAAACATTGAGGAGTTGTCAGGGGGGTAGGAGCCGGGTGGGCACTGGTGGCATGTGCCCCTCCCCCCCCCCAATTTTTTTCAAAATATCAATTTTGCCCTTCTGGCAAATAAAATGTGCCCCTTTGATGAAGAACTGTCTTTTGGATATCTTAAGCCCTTGTTAATTTAAATATTTTATTTTAATTATTTATTTTTAGTCTGTACATGCTAATTTAAAAATGGCATCCCATATCTTTTTTTTAGCACGGTTAACAATAAACAAACTCAATAATTAGTATTGATAGCATACTGACACATCATAAATATTTAAGTGATATGGCCGGTGTGTATCAGTTTCTAGCATAACAAGTGGTGGTTGTGGAATGAGAAAGTGCCCCTCTGATGTTGTGCCCCCCCCCCATTTTTGGAAGCTTCCTACTCACCCTGGGAGTTGTTTGCCTGCACATCAGGTGTCTTCTTTGTATATCACTGTACTGAGGTTTCAATGGCCAAACATTCATTGCAGGTGACGTGTGTGCATAGTACATGTGCAAGCCATATCCTAACTATAGTTTGAAGAATTGGGCCTAGTACAAATATCCTTCAGGCTAGTGGATTAAGATTGTCAAACGCCCGAAGGGCTAGTGATAAATATACTGAAATATACTGTATTACAACAGAAAGGAAGAGTATACAATCGTATAGGCACATTATTTGCTTGGCTGAGACAAATTAACTTTATCATGCCACTTGTAGTGAAACATTTTGGCTGTTAAGGTAAACTTTAGGGTGATTGTTTTAATTATTCCTTTTGATCTTCTGATATTCAGCAGAAATATTTCGTAAAAATGTACTAGAACCTAAGATTTAAAACATTTACAAACTAACAGCGGATTTCCTAAGAGGAGTGGAGTGGGACCAAAATTACTATTCCGTCTGTCCATGGATATAAGATCATATGGAAAAGCCAAATGCCAATCGATGAAATCCTGAGGAACAGATGTGCCTTGTAAATATGTGTCATCTAAAGTTACACACATGAAACGCCTACTTGTAATTAAGTAACAAATCAACCAAGACAAGCTTTGCTGTGTAAACTATGTGATATCATTCATTCAATAGAAAACATGTACATGTAAGAAGGGAGGGAGGAGGTGGGGGTGAAGGGCGAGGTGTATGGGGAGGGGGGTGTAAAGTTTGTACAATGTCGAGCTGAGCAGGTATTATTTATTATTTAATTATGAACACCAGATTTTTCTTCTGGCTGCTTCTTAGGAGAGGGGTCCCAAATTTTACACGTATCAGCCGAGGAAATACTATTTTGTGCGGGAATTAAAGGAGGATAGGTAGTTGAGAGATACATTTCATATATCTGTACACTTTCCCTCCAAATCAGCTATTCATATGCACCCTGCAAAGATTCCCGATAAAGACTTCCTCAGCAGTAACAATTTCCACCAAATATGTTGTTAATCGGCAGAAAAAACGGTTTATATTTGAATTTTCCTTAAAAGTGGGATGTCATCTTAAGAAAAATTCAAATATAAATCGTTTTTCCTCCCGATGAAAGACATTTCTGGTGGAAATTGTTAAGTTTTTTTATTAATAAACAAAAAGTCCCACCTGAAGCATCTGATACCCAACAAGGAAATAGATCATGAATAGTTAAATTCTCCTTGCTTCCATAATTTATTTTCAATGTGAAAATGGGCTAAAATATAAACATAAAAATGATTAAAAGGTTTATAAAATGATATATAGTCTGTAAGTTTTCCAATTGACACTGCCAACTCCATAGTCCAGAACACACCTCAGGTCATCTGATTCCAGTCTTTCTGTATAGTCTTCAATACAAAATCTCTGGGGGTGAAAAGAGGATATTTAAGTGTTTCATAAAAAGTGAGACAAGGTGTATACAATGCTAAACATCAAGAAGGCTTGTTCATATTTCATTATACAATTTGTTTTTCCTTGCAGAAGGCCAAGAGAATCTATGAGATCATGATGGAGTGTGTACTAGTTGTTTGAGCTTGAAACTTGGTATGTAGTTAGCCCCTGCTAAAAGATAATTCCTATTGTATCATGGAGGTCAAAGGTCATTTAAGGTCAACAGACCCTTGCACTTAGTAGGATAAAGAAGGATTTTTAAGAGAAAGTATTATAGGATAAGTAGTAGGAATTTTAAAAGTAGGATACGTACAGGTCACTTGGAAGCCTGCGGCCTAATTATCAATATTAGCAATCTAGTACACGTTATTGGGCCAATACCTTAGAACCCTGTTAGCTAGCAGCGTACATGTTTTAGGCCTATCACTCGGACACTGTGTATGCATATTGTGTGTGTTAGATTGAACATGTATCCCGCCGGTGCTTGTGGCATAGAAAATGAGCGATTTCGGGCAGTACATGCGGTACAAAGTCGTGTGACATAAATCCCAAATTCCTGTTGACTGACTGGACTCTTTAAGATTTACATAGGGAGGAATATAAAGATTTTACATAGGGAGGAATATTAAAGTTGTAACAAATTATGACCCAGTGCACAGAAATCATTCAAAGGTGCACCAGTGGGGGGGGGGGGGACATTTGATAAAGTGTCCTCCCTCCCCGCCCAAGATTGACACCCATGACAGTTTGATTAACTCTGAACACTGAACTTCAAGCTTCTACATATAGGCACACATCAATCAAATTCTGGTCATTTCTTGCTTCTCATATTAGTAAAATAGTAAGTAATCATTATTAAGTCCTTTGGCTTTCTTGTTTGAGGACATTAATAGTTGCCAAACACAAGAATATCCATAAAATTCCACAACTAGTAAAAAGGTTTGTCATGCTACATCTAAATCATTCTAAGAAGTGATCTTTTCAATTTTCAGTCAAAAATAAAAACCTTCAATGCAATGGGGTACCCATTGGAAGGATGGGGTCACTGGTTTTGCGGTGGACTTGGGAGTGGAAAGCCTTTTTCATTACTTTGTTAGCAGTTGCCCTTAGATTGTTTATGGAACTTCCTGAAAATAAACATTTGCAGCAATTTTCATCATCTTTGTCCGTGTTGAAACATACAGTAACTTCATATCATGTACAGTATGTGGTGATCAGACATAGGAGATATCACAAGGATGACTTTAAAATAACAAAATTCAGGTCATAGGGATATAATTATAATATATCTCACAGTCAATACTTACTGAATATTCAATACAACTGGGGTGTTTGCAATATATGCTTGTGGGAGCTCCTTATTTCCATATAAGCCATTTCTCGCTGCATCCCATGGTCAGCATGAACCAGCAGCTCAAAGTTATTATGAGATCCTGTGTCGACCTTGAAGTTGCAGCCCTGTACTTATTGCACTAAAGTGGAGCATCTCTGCTGTGGTGTTCTCATTCTGCATTCCTCAGATTGTGCCAAATTTAAGCCATCTTTTCTGAAAAGAGAATGAACATAAATAACTCCAGATAATTGCAAGTGGCTTTCCTTTATACCCACCAACCAACCCTTGCATATTCAAGTATACATAAATAAAGAAATGTTGAGAATATAATTTACATTATGCAAGGAAATATAAAGTCTTCTCCTCCATCCATGTTAAGTTTTTCGTAAGCCATGTGAAACTTGCTTAGCTGCAAAGGAACATGTATTAAGGACTCATCCTCAAGTTTTCTTACCAGTTTTACTGCAAGGGTTGAAGGAACAGTACAGTATATATGCAAAAGTAAAGCCCAATTGTTTGTTGGGTAGACTGATTGTAGACAGATGCGTAGACTGATGGTAGACAGATTGGCATATATGAAAGGTGGATCAATATATCTTTGAGGTGGATGAAGTGAAATAACTGGTACACAGGAACAGGGAGAGACACTTACTTGAAACACTGTCCCAGGCTGAACTTGAATGATCTGAGAAGGAACTGCATAATTCTGCTATTCATCATTTGTTCCAAACCGTAAGAAACCTTTAAATGAATAAGAAGAAGCATTCTTGATTTACTGTAACTATGAAAACATCAGCATACAGTGGTAAGCAACAACAGCAGCTCATATGTACAACCTAGACACTCCTAGAATGAAAATTAGGATCCCTAAATTTAGCTTAGCCATTACTGTAAGAGAATGGACTATATTGGACACATGAATCATATTATTATTATTATTATTATCATTATTAGGAGAAGGAGCGGTCCATTTGTTAATTTCTAAGTTAAATTCAAATTAGTATAAAATTTTGCTGTGTATCATTGCCCCAATACTTGGGCTACCGACTGCCAAATAATGTGTCCATCATAAAAGTGAAAGTGTTAAATCAATGCACCTAGCATGTACAATACACAATGATGATTGTGATCAACCAGGTTGATGCAGATAGTCAGATACCCTCTCGAATATTCAACAGTGCAGTTCCCAATTTGATGTCAATGCTTAGTGTACATGTTATCTAATATTCATGTCAGTTTAGTTGACTTACAGTAGCTAACACTTTTTGCTGGAAACCGCGTATGCAACAATTGAGAACAATGCCACAAATTTTGAACAATTATGCAAACATCACTCACTAGCCTATGGTAATGACTTGTACCCAGGAATTTAGCATGCAATCACTTCAAAAGATTGACTAAGTATTCATGCCTGGTTCAATACCTCATCCCGCATGCAGTTAATTTACTTAAAAATTGCATGCACCCTAGACTATGTATACCAACATTTAGTCCCTCAACTTACAGTATCATTTGGGATTTAAGCTCAGGACTACTGGTGTACAAAGACTTTGGAATTATGACTAAGTTCTTTTTTAATGTTTGGTTTCGATGATGTTGAAACTTTGCACTCATGATGGCATATGTTTGCTTGTGCATTGGTGGGAGTACTGTGTTTGTGATCCTAGCTTGTAAACACAGTTTCTCATGACAGTAAGCTTTATTGGACAGATCTCATAGTTGGTATGTACATAGATGCATCACAAGTACAAGAAGCCTATTGTTTTTGGTGAAGGTGAAAGGTAATTTAGGTAAAAATGGTCAAATCAAAGCATGGATAGATCTATTATTTGGTATGTCTAGGCCAGTGG
>JAAAKB020108903.1:0-12953 GCA_010014835.2 Apostichopus leukothele | reverse complement strand
ATATATTTATTTACTGAACACTAGGAAACTTATTGAATATTTTGTCTGCCAGGGGGGGGCGGGGGGGGGGGGGGGGGTCCCCTGACTTTTCTGAGTGTGGAGTTTTAAGCAAACGTGGATCAACCCATGTATACAGCTGTCTCATAACACATATCTACCTAGAATAGTACCTATGCAATTGGATGACTTACCGACTGTACCTCTACAACGCTATATTGCCCTTGTACAGTGTGTTTTACGAAAAGCGGAGACGATTCGTGAACTTTGGTAGAGAGAATTTAAGTTTTTGAGGTTTTTTTTTCAAAAATGGTAACAATGGCATCTCCTCTGGTTAGACCTTGAAGCGTTGTCAACAAGAAGGATATTTCAATCATGCACTTATGTGATATACTAGAACTTCAAGTTCATATATATTAAAAACGATCAGGGGCCACACTACGGATTTAAGTAAACTCGATAAACACATTACATCTCAGAATCGAGACCATAAAGGCACAGCAGATTTGTAGCATTGAATGGTCTCTTGTCACGCACGCTAAATAAGCGGCCGACCTCAAGTTAATATTTTGCTCACGTTATACTACAGGGTTTCCAACTGATCGCCACGCACAGCAAACATCAATTATGATTAATTTAGATATGATATTAAAATGTAACCGCTCTCTTTACGATTCTTTCTCGTACCTGCGATAATATTAACCTGCCAAGGACACGGTAATCGCAGGGCGCAAGCTCATACAGGACGCATGCTCATAACAGGGCGATCCAGACCATTTACTCTTTCTGTCAGCAACGTTGTTACGGTCGATAGGCATTTTGATTTGGCATTCCAAGTCATATATAAACTTGGCAGTTGTCCAGTTGACCAGAGAAGATGCCAAATTGGCCAAACACTTAGCCATTGACGAATTGAAGAAATATTTAGGTTACGGCATCGTCGAAGGTCGTAGCCTGCGAGACGTTCAAATCATTCCGTAATTTATTGACCCAAACATCCTTATAGGACTTCTGACGTAAAATGTTTTCGTTATTTCGGACTAGTATCATTGGTATGTCATATAAGACGAGTAATTACATTTTACCAAATCTTCCGCAGTATTCTATTTACTATAAAATTATAAACATAACTGGGGAGAGCTAGGTAGCAAGATGTAAACCCTACATAACCCTTACCAAAGATAATCCAACTTTCTTCATTAGTATAGCACACTTCATCTACAAAACAGAAATTTGCACGGTTTAGTGTACAAAAACAAAAAATTAAAAAAAAACACGCTGATCATGATATAGCTAGTTAGGTCATTTGATCAAAAGCTGTCTTAGTAAGAATGTGTGAAGTGGTGAAGACAGTTATTTGGAGTGATTCCCAAAGTAAATAGAATTGAGGTGTCATTATACTATACGGACCACCTTTGATATGAGCTTCTGTAATTTGTTTAAAATCCGATTTGCTATCCTCTTCATTGATAAGTTTCTCTTCAATAAGTTTGTTTACATGAGTCCAAACTGGTTGCAACCACAACACTATTGATAGAAGAATACCTGGTGTTTGTACTTAACGTTACAGATGAACGATTTTACTGCTACCGTTTGTACGCTTTTGTTCCTCTTTTAACTTTGTCCGTAGTCTGGTATCTTCACGTGCATAAAAGCTGCAAGGCAATGGTCAACTTCAAAGATATATTTTGGGTTGAATTCTAGAGGGTCCCGCTTACAATTTAAGAACGAGCGTGGTGTTGAGCCCTTGCAGTCCTCGGGCTCCGATTTATAGTAATGAGGATTAGACAATGCGCCGGTAATTTGGACTCTGCGATAGATTAGAGGATAAACGGATGATCGGATTAATTTTTGATGTAAAAGCAGGTCGGGGTTAACCCGTATCTAGTTTCGTTTTTTAATACAATTTCTATACAGTATAACATCCTTACCAGTGGAAGAAAAGGGACTATGAATGTTGTATTGAAATAACTGCAAAGGCATTAAATTATGGACTAACTGAATAATGTTATCGTTCAGTCTTATTTCGTGTAGCCTATTTCTTTCGGGTCTATTGTCTTAACAAGAGGTGGGCTCAGTATCAAGCCATTCAGAGATTTTTAGTGTTTTACATCCTTTTATAGATCGTTGTATACCTCCTTGTTTTGATTTCAGCATATATACCCGTAAATATGTGTTGTTCAACAAAAACAAGAAGAAGACTTTATAAATCTAGACAAATATCTTAATTAATTAAAGCAATATAGCAGTCATTTTTAATTTAATGGAAGGGTGAATTTTCACCTAACTGTCAGAACACTACATCTGAAGACATGAACCAGTCCAGTCGCTTGTTTCAACATGTTTCTATATACTAACGTTTGGTAAATGTATCGATCACCTTATATGTCAATATTAAACACGCTAACAATTTTGTTGTATTATAAGTAGGTGACGTTATCACGCCCTTAAGATAATACAAATACAGACATTGTTTGCTTTAGGCTATATATGGGTGTTCTAAATAAAAGCAACGGTTACATCTCTATGTTCCGACGTCTCTATGTTCCGACGTCTCTATGTTCCGACAATTTTTTTGGACCAACATTTTTGACCAACATGGTTTCGGACCAAATTTTTTCGGACCCAAATTTTTCAGGCAAGCACTATTTGGGTCATAACAAACTTTGGGCCCTTTTTTTTCGTGAAGAAAATTGGTGCGTCCAAAAAAATTGAGTCCTCCCAAACAAATCAGGTCAGAAAAAATGTGGGTCCAAAAAAATTGAGTCCCCCAAAAAAATTGGGTCCCAAAAAATTTGGGTACGAAAAATTAAGTCCCCCAAAAAAATTTGGTCCGAAAAAATTTTGGTCAAAAAAAATTAGAGTCTACAAAAATTGTCGGAACATAGAGACGTCGGAACATAGAGACGTCGGAACATAGAGACGTCGGAACATAGGGATTTCACCGTAAAAGCAGCCGATGTAACACGAATTATAGGTACCGATCGTAAAAAAGAATGCGGTTTCCGGTTCTCGGTTTTGATATTGGTATTATCGAGACCGTATCACCGTTTTCTAGGACTATACACCGACCTTTTAGGCTGTATCATAACAGTACAGAAAATAAAATAATAATAATTTATTCTTATAAAGCGCTTTATATCAAAGAATGATCTCAAAGCACTTCAAAAAATCGCATAAAATATATACAACTTAAAATTATTACAGCTTAAAAATAATACGGCCTAAAAATATTGCATCCTAAAAATTACAAAAAATAAATAAATATCCTAACAATAATTATTAAAGCAATAAAATTCAGAAATTAAATAAGACCAAAACAATATAATATGACAGCATACAATAAAACTAAAATACAAAACTATTACAGCCGAAAATTCGTAACAATAAGAGTATCAAAATATAAATAGAAAATACATTTTAATATACAACAATCAAAAGATGGCAAGATGGCAACACAAACAATATGACTGGAGGTTTGAAATGAATAATACTTTCGAAAAAGGTAAGTTTTAAGGAGTGCCATAAAAAAAAATTAATGATGGAGCTGCCCTGATGTCATTGGGGAGTGCATTCCATAGATCAGGTGCAAAATAGGCAAAGGATCGTGCGCCAAAGCTTTTTTGTGCGAATCTGCCCCTCTATATTGCATATTCAGGATTTCAATAGGCCCCTCTATATTGAATATTCATGTTTCAATAGGCCCCCTCTATATTGCATATTCATGTTTCAATAGGCCCCTCTATATTCCATATTCATGTTTCAATAGGCCCCTCTATATTGAATATTCATGATTTCAATAGGCCCTCTATATTGAATATTCATGATTTCCATTCTTACTTTCTTCCCGCGAAGTTCGCGACTCACCCTTTGATCATTTTAATGTTGTAATTAACAGCTTAAAGAAATCATTGTGGCTAAAACACTTTCAATAAAATTTGGAGCCTAAAACTTTTAACCCTATATGACACACGATGTATTTTTTATATCTATAGTAGAGATCTATAAATTCCTGCGGTGGTCTCCTTGCCCATTTAAGGTTGTAAAATATCAACCACAAAGAACATTAAAACATACGATTTCATACCATCACGTAATTAATATAAGGATCGTGTAAACCACATTGTCACTAAACTGTTTGTCGGAAGATATTACTTAACATTTTATACCAAGAGGATGGAACATTAAAAAAACAATGTATATAGATAAAAAACAATGATTGAATGTAAACAATAATCTTCACCTCTGATTTCATGTTTCTAAACATTTATGACATATATGATAACTACCATAGCTTGGTTGTCAAAGAATGTTCATATAGCCCATCGTGATTGACGGAAAGCAAAATAATCGTTGGCTCTATATATATATGTAGGTTGAACTAGAAATCGGCTGTCTGTACATATTTGATATGTTTTAAATGATTACTATATGGTTGGGCCAATAGTCGTTCCTCCTTGTGTGTGTGTGTAAGTTGGTGGGGGACGGGGGGTGGGGGGGGGGGGGGTTTTGGGGGGGGGGGGGGGGGGTTGCGGGGAGATAGGGGCTGAAAATTTCATGTCTTTCAAATGAAAAGCCTACCAATGAAGAAATGAAACCATCATTTCAGATATGAAGGTTTCTTCAAAGTACAAACCTTCTGGGTTCACAGCTGTTATGTGAGCCAAGAAACCTGTCAAGTTGACAGATGGATCTGTTGAAAATCGAATCCAGATGACACTCGAGTTGGAAATGATGTCGCCTGGAAGAATGAAACCGGAGACTGTCGCAATCTCCGAGCTCGCATCGTACGGATCGTCTCCGTTGCCGACGGTGACCGTATCAGCGAAAAACTCTGTGGAGAAGTCTGTGAAATTGACGAAGAGCACGAGACCGTCCTCGGCGCCGACGAGGTATGTGACGTTGATGTCGTTCGGGTAATAATCCGGGTAATCTGGGCTGTAGATTAGGGTGTAGTCACCTTCTCCAAGTAAACCTGAAGGAAAAAAGAGAGAGAGAGAGAAAATGTGAAAGATTGGTATAATAAAACAAAATATTCTTATTTAAGATTTGTTGATGCCATGTTTTAATGCACTTCCAACATGATGCGCACCTACACACATAAGTTAAGAGTACTGCACAAATCGTTACTTTATCTCAATATGATGTCTAGCTCAGAGACTACACTGGGAATCAGTTTCAGCAGCTCTAGGCTCCAAAAGCAACTTTTCATTGCAACTCTCCCCAATCTGAAGTCAGATATGGGGTATGTACATCCTTACTTTTCAAATGGAGTTTCTCAGGTTGGGCACTAGTTTCTTGACGCCCACAGAGTAACGATTAAAGGCATCTGAACAAAACAAATTATGTTAAAACATCAAGTGCTATGCAACCTACGAACACAACACAAATAATAATAACAAGTGTTATGTACCCTATGAACACAACAAGTATTATAATTACCAGTGTTATGTACCCTATGAACATAACACACAGTATAATAATAACCAGTGCTATGCACCCTACGAACACAACACAGTATAATAATAACCAGTGTAGTGTACCCTATGCACAACACACAGTATAATAATAACCAGTGTTATGTACCCTATGCACACAACACAGTATAATAATAACCAGTGTTATGTCCCCTATGAACACAACACACAGTATAATAATAACCAGTGCTATTTACCATATTAACACAACACACAACACATTATAAAAATAACCAGTGTTATTTACCCTATGCACACAACACACAGTATAATAATATCCAGTGATATGTACCCTATGAACATGAAAAACAGTATAATAATAACAAGTGTTATGTACCATATGAACACAACACACAGTATAATTATAACCAGTGTTATGTACCCTATGAACACAACACACAGTATACTTATAACCAGTGTTATGTACCCTATGAACACAACACACAGTATAATAACAACCAGCGCTATTTACCCTATGAACACAACACATTATAAAAATAACCAGTGGTATGTACCCTATGAACATGAAAAACAGTATAATAATAACCAGTGCTATGTACCATATGAACACAACACACAGTATAATAATAACCAGTGTATATGTACCCTATGCACACAACACACAGTGTAATAATAATATATGCTCAAGTGGCATCAAGTGGCATTAAGAACTATCATGAAAGTGAAGAGTAAGTTTAATTCAAAACCCACTTCTCCTACTTTCGTATGCAGCTGCTTAGCCTTTCAGGTCGACATTATTATATTTACTATTAGTCTCACTTTGGGAGACATTTTCCTGAAATTACGCAGGTCCCACCCTGCCTTTATAATTGTAGCGTATACCTCACTGAAACCTTGTCAACTCATGCCATGGATAACACAAACCTCAAATGTCTCTTCCACTCGTGACGACGTATGCGGCCATGTTGAAATGTACCATTCATATCTGTAAACGTTTAAACTACTGCTTTTAACCAATCCGCTGTACCCTGCCTACCTACACCTTACCGATATTATACATGCAACCTACCTGCATCCTACCTACAGGGATGAGCCTGGGGTAAAAAACAAATCACGGAATTTTGCAAAAAATTGCGGTATAGGCTCCAGTTTGCGTATGCTACAGTGTGTTAGGATAATACACCTTTACTTTTTTTTTTCACTCACCACAACCTTCTTCATCTTCTCCATAAGGACAGTCCAAGATATAATTACACAATTGTGCAGAACTAATAGCACTACCATCACTGCAATTACGACCCATGTCTGAAAAAAGATAACAAAATAAAAATAGGTCACAAGAAAGAAATAAGGCGGTAATGTAGTCTCGTCATTGCCTTTCCACTAGCTGCTAAAGTTAAAAGCACCAATCGCATATGTATTGAAGGATGAAGGGTTTAGATGTCCAAAAAACAGGGAAACAAAAACATATAAGAACAAAACCTTAGCTATCAATGGTTTGAATCTGCACATGATATGCTAGTTGCTCTCACAGAGACACCATCATCATATGCACAGAAACTTAGCAATCAATGGTTTGAATCTGCACATGATATGCTAGTTGCTATCACAGAGACACCATCATCATATGCACAGAAACTTAGCAATCAATGGTTTGAATCTGCACATGATCTGCTAGTTGCTATCACAGTGACACTAACATCATATGAAGAGAAACTTAGCAATCAATGGTTTGAATCTGCACATGATCTGTTAGTTGCTCTCACTGCGACACCGACGAAAACGTTTAGTCAAGGCCTTTGACACTTTACACTAAAGCTCAAAAGATGAAGAAAAATAACATGACACGATAAATTGTATCATACGTTCGATCCTGGCATCACTAGTTGCATTTGTTAGGAATCAGATATCTGTGTCTTTCCCTTCTGGAGGAATGATGCCTATGAGGCCTTCACATTTGCTAGTTGCTCTCACAGTGACACTAACATCATATGAACATTTTGGTATTGAACTCTACGATAATCAATAACGTTTTGGTACTCAACTCTACGATAAGCAATGACGATTTGAATTCTCAGCTCTACTAAGCAATACGAGTTTGGTACTGTACCCAACGCTACAATCAGCAATAACGATTTGGTACTCAACTCCACACAAAAAAGGAAGCAATAACATTTTGGTACTCAACTCTAAAATCAGCAACAAAGTTTGGGTACTCAACTCTACAAAAAGCAATAACATTTTGATACTCAACTCTAAAATCAGCAGTGATGTTTTGGTACCCAATGCTACAATCAGCAATAATGTTTTAAACTGTTATTGCATTTTGTAGAGTTGGGTACAATTGTACCCAACTCTACAAAATGCAATAACGGTTTGGTACTCAACTCTACAATAAGCAATAACGGTCTGGTACTCAGGGTTTCCGCTTACATGGGGAATGCGATTTATCCTATAAATCTGTACTTTCAGATATCATGTTTCAAACTTTTCCAGAATTTGAGCTATGTTGACCTCACAGGACCTTTGACCTCCACCAACTTTGACAGATTTCAGTGTACTCCACCAGAGGAATCTACACATACCGATGATATAGCTCAACATAGTGAGTCATAGCGTAATATACTACACAGTTTTTCAAACTTTCACATCTGCCTACCTCAAATGAATTACAGCCTCCACTTATTTCAAAAGGGTTCTTGTACTCACACTATTGTGGAGCTATACATACCATTAAGTATGAAGTTCATCCAAGCAGAAGTGTCACATACATAAACACACAAACATGTACACACCAGCAGCACTGCAAAGATTTAATTTTGTGCCTTCAGAAGGGAATCGAACCGCTAGGGTTTCGTATGACCTTTATCAACTATATAATTATTCATTCGAATAAAGCATAAAGTAGGTTTGCTGAAGATGTCAGGAATTGGGGAGGCGAAAAATTTGTCAGTTTTAGAGCAGCTTTCACCTCTAGTCTGCAAATTTTACAAAATCACTGCAAAAGATTTATCGATATCAACCCAAAATGTGATATTAATGGAATATAAAAAGCCTATAGCCAAAGGTGGCACCATGAAAAAAAAGAATTGGGTTATCTAAAGAGATGAATGTAGTTTGTATTTGTAGACATCACTGCAATTGACATTTACCGTGACAAATGAGTTGAAAATGTCTCTTTTCTTCATAATTTGTATAATTTTGCAGACGAAAAATACCATTCGAACAACAACAAAAAAATTGGCATTTTGATGAAACCTTTGATGTCAGCCATACCTTGACAGCTATACAAACAATCCAAATTGTATCACATTTCCGAGGACTAAACCGATAAGATATTAAAAGAAACATGAAATTATGGTTTTTATAAACATGTCATAATGATATTACAGACCACCTACAGTGATCCTTTTCTGGAAGTAATGCAGAGATTATCTGGCAAATATGGCTCACTTTTAAAAGACCACACCAAGAGTCACGAAAAAAAGATATTGAGATGGAATTTTTCACCCTTAGAAAAGTTGGAATTTTTTGGGGGGGGTTTTCCCTTGTAGAGTGCCAAATTGTCTTTGCAGAGAGAAATATTTGGCTAATATAGTTGGCCTGAAACGATTAAGTTTGACCTTTCGGTTTGATAGTGTAACATGTTTACCTGCCACGATGGTCAGATTTATGAAGAATCCACGTTCGTTGAAGGCGTCGTCGGTGACGAATGTCACCCAGAGTTCGTTGCCGCGGGTAACAAATTGCTCGTCCGGTAGTTCCGAGCCTGTCAGAGCAGCCAGTTCTGTCGCTGTGTTATTTGGATCACGGCCGGAACCGAACCTCAAAAAGTCAAACCCATCCTCCAGAGCGAGGTCGAAGACGTTGACGGAAAATAAAGACCCTGGCTCTGAGACGAAGGTCCAGGTAATGTACTCGTTGTTAGGGTAATCGTCCGGATAGTCCAGGGATGCCACGTACCCACGTTTGCCAATGGCTACGGGGTCTTCTACAAAATCAAGTGAATCACAAAAATGACATGGTGCTCCTTTTGGGTTGGGGGGGCAGAGGGGGGAGAGTGGGGT
Organism: Apostichopus leukothele; assembly: GCA_010014835.2. Taxonomy (NCBI): domain Eukaryota; kingdom Metazoa; phylum Echinodermata; class Holothuroidea; order Aspidochirotida; family Stichopodidae; genus Apostichopus; species Apostichopus leukothele. The sequence continues at coordinate 3,451 of JAAAKB020108903.1, read as the reverse complement.
ATGGCAGGAACGAGACATAGAGAAAGCAGCCTATGAGGGGAGTTCCAAAGATAAACATGTGTGGGTTAAAAAATAGATTTCATTGTAAGTTCTCCTTTTTTTTCTTTTTCTTTTTTTTTCAAATGGCTAGGTCATAAAGATTGAATGGTTTTGGGTTTCATTTGTGGATATAGTTGACAAGCATAGATTTGCTCCAGACAAAGGAAATAGCAGACTTTGCCAACATTTTTGAACAAAGAAAATTTTCAGATTTTTGACAGAGCGCTAAGGAAAGTCTCCCGATTTTGACCGACTATATTATGGATTATCCCAACAACACAACTTTTTTTCTTTTGTATTTTACATATTTCTCGACCAGGATTTTATACTCTGGCACCAATTCTGGCAGTTTTCCTTTTCATTTTGTTTGGAAAACAATTTTTTTTCAGCACCCAACCAAGAGGTAAAAAAATGAGCAATTTTACACAAAGGAGTTTTACTTTTCATCATGTCATACCTTTCATATTTGCTTACATGATTTTTCGTTCAAGCCCTCAATCATCATTTTGCAAACAGTGTCACATAAATTTCAGTTATAAGATATATTTCACCAATAATTATCTCTGCAATAAATTCATGATTAAACACACAGTGTACTATTTCAGTGGTCAAGCCAAATTGAGATGAGTGCTGGCCATAAGAGAACTTGTTTTTACAATCATATGGCGGCTGGTCAATTAATTAGGTGCGCTCAAGAATGAATCCTAATGGCAGTAATTGGGGTAGTTTATGCTGTCAAGTAACAAATTATTAATGCTCAATTGAATTTGAGGAGGGCTGGTTTTCTATAGGCAGGCTTGATCGTTATTTTCTTTAGGAAGTACAGAATACTATTGACTCTTTTTGACGATGTCGGTGTATCAACTTTCTTACCACAGTCCTCTTCATCGCTGCCATCTCGACAGTGCCATTCATAGTTGCACAGATCCTCGGGGGCAATAGTCTCGCCATCACAGACAAAGATTTCTGGAAAGAAGGGGAAAAATTGGAACAAGGAGTTTTGAGCACCTTGAGGCGGCATTTGGCATTTTTAGTAGACAATTTTAAAAACGAGTTTGACTTATTAATGTATTTTATAGGAGAGAAATGTAAAGGGAGACAGGTGAATGAATTTAGCTTAATCTACAACATTTATTCAAGTACATATTAGTATTAGCTTGTATTAACTCATAGTAACGGTAGCTTACAAGTGCCATCGAGTTGAAACGATCTAAACCCTAATAAGTTTTTTTTTTCAGATAACTTTTAAAATGATGAGATTGTAATAAGTCATCACAGATCAAAATATTTTCAAACAATTGTCAAATTGCACATTTCAAAAATGTCAACAATTTAACATTTTGCAGAAAATTGTTAAAAATGACATAATAATTATTGTCGATTCAACATCTTTCAGAAAGATGTGAAAAATTGTATACAACTTGCAAACACATTAACACTTTGATTGAAGTTGTTGAAAATGAAACTGACAAAAAGTAACACTGCCATGTAACATTTTAAGAATTTGCTGAAAAAAGCAAAAACAAAATGCATCACATTTCTGAACTTTTTTTCCTTCTTTTTAACAAGATATTACATCTTAGTATCTGTACATTTCTCGATTATGAACTTTTTGCGGGAAAGATGTTCTTTCCTGGATGGCACATTCGAGCTGCCGTAGATTGATATTGAAATTTGCATTGCAAAATTGTACGCTAAATTTTTTCCCTGTAATGTTTTCTTTCTTCTTCACACATATGCTATCACTGTTTTGTAGATGGTTTTAGCTATGTGCGATATCCAATGGAGGCAGGAGGGGGCGTGTTAGTAGTGTTAAGTTGGGGTGCTCCGGCTCCATTAGTTCAGGGCTCTGTTATTAAATAAGTAGAATTAACAGCAGATAAAGAGAAACTCCAGAAAAAGATACAATTGTAGAATATAAGCTTTATTTATTCTGTGTGGCGATATAACTGCCAGAGAGTATCTGAACTACACTCTCTGAAGTCTGGAATGCTAGTCTTCTTCCATACTAAGAAACTACAGTATTTAAGTCATTACAACTTCCTGTGAATGGGGCAATAACCTCTCTGTGACATAAACTCTTGGTCACAGAGTCTTTTACTTATAATTACTAAGGCACATAGGAGATGGCTATGACTAACCACATTTGTAATACACATGAGATGCAACAGGTTGTCATCTGTGGTTAAGCATGAATATTTCATGGAATTAAGACAAAGGGGGCTTCTACGAATATGATGTGGGTGAGGGGTGTATAAACTCGGGAACAGGAAGTAAGTAGTTACTCTTAAGACAAAGAGGCATGGAAGCACATGTTTAAATTAATATGATGGGGATACTACATACTACCGTACATTACAGTTGGTTTATATTGGGATATCCAGCTGTCATCACTGCCAAGTGTTATCAGCTAGAGCTTGTTTTGTTTCGACCATCTGATGCTATATAACTCAACACCTTTTTGTTTTTCAGATATGAGGGTCCAGAGTTGGAGATGTGGGCTATTGGCGTTACCCTCTACACCCTGGTCTTCGGCGAAAATCCATTTTATGACATAGAAGAGACTATAGAAGCATCCTTAAAACCACCTTTTCCTGTTTCCAATGGTGAGATGGTTTTATCATTTTTTTCTGATTCCTGTGGAAGCTAGCTAGCTCAGAGCAGTGCCTGCTTGCAGCTCCGTGGTAACAGACAAAATTGCCAAAAATGATATTTTTTTAAATTTAACTTTTTAAAAAAAAAAATCCTATATGTTTTTATAAGAGGTGCCTTCATGCGTGGGTAGAAATCCATGACTTGATGGTTTTGGCAAATTAATTTAGTTTACATGGGAATAACTAATCTAGTACCACATAGTAAAGTGTTCTACTTTTTGGGCAAATTGATACACATGTGCAAATATATGTGTAGGAGTCGTGCTTGTTCACTAAAGGTATACCCTTTTATGAGTTCATAAATTTGAAAACCCACTACACAAAATGTGAACACTAAATAATTCACAAGCTTTTCTGTAGGGCTTCTGTTTTGGTTGGATAGGAAATATGAAGTATATTTGGAGAAGAAGATGCTTTTTGTAATTTAAGTCAGAGATGAACCACATATCACCGAGTGTTGTTAACATGTAAAATGCTACTTTATTTCAAAATTGTAAGCACATCGACCAAAATGTCTGTTATAGGGAAACAAACTTTAAACAATTTATTTATTTATTTATTTATTTATTTATCCAGAGTCCCCATTCGTCAAGATATATTGGTCGGCTTATTTGAACTATTGAAGTAGCAAAATCACAGTTATGTATTGATGGTTAATAAGTTTTCAAATTATAAGATGTTGTAGAATTAAGATTAAGATTGGAGTAAAGTAGAGTCAAAAGGAATTAAACTTGAGTTGAGTAAATTTTAATTTCCAG
>JAAAKB020108793.1:0-21733 GCA_010014835.2 Apostichopus leukothele | reverse complement strand
AATCAGGAAACAAGTAAAAATTAACTCCAGGCCTCAGAGCAGGTTCTTGAAAAGGATCTGACATTTTAAAAATTGATTATTTTGAACTCTGGCAAATTGGGATGTTATGATGTGAAAAGCAGGCTTAGAATATGTGGAATATTAATTACCCTTATGGTAGACAAATTATCTATTGGCACCCTTTGTTTTGTGTTTTCATGGGGGTTTTTTTGTGTTGCTGTATTTTTTAAGAACACCCTTCACAATAATTGTGCAGTCCACAACGGAAGCCTAGTAATTTATTTTCAACCTGAGATTGTAAAGTAACTTTCACTAGATAACTTCATGTGATGTAGTCAATGGTAAGAGGCATAGTTACATTCCGTTGTATTTCAACAGGGTTATCCTGTTATAAGTCCCAAAGTATGCAATTGAGAAACTGTTGACACTTTTGGCATGGTTGCACCGTTGGCATAGTAACACCGGAAGTCTGCATAAATTACACATCAAGATTGGCAAAACTGTTGTCCAACCAACAGCAAAATAAATAAAATAAGAAATAAAAAATACAGCTGAATACTGTTAGCACATGTTCCCTAGTTGAAGCTACATAACATTACATGCCAACTTGGAGGGGATCTTTAAAGTTTACCTAACTGCAATCATAATGTCACCAAAAATTGACAAAGGTTTTCTGTCAAAATATCGAACTCTCTCACCCCATGCCCAAAAATGTTGCTTTAAAGTTTGTGCTGTTACTCTCCACCCCTCGACTACAGAACTGCATGTTTCAGACCCGTCTCTCACCGTCAAGAAACATTTTTTGACATTGAAGGTGATTCAAAGTAAAATCAATCCACCTACCCTTCTATCAGGCACGGGACTCCTCCTCAGCTCGTCCATCGACGAGGACAGGTTCGGCCTTCTGGCTGGGACTGGCGACTGTCTCGGTGAGTTACGTGGCGACTGGCGGACTTGAGGTGGTGTTCTGGAGGATGGAGGTCGATGGTACGGTGGGGGTGGGCCATCTCTTCCCTGTCCTCGGGATGGGGCAACATCAACCTGTTGGGGATGACATCATCTTTTATCGTTTGTTTCCGACAAGACAATATATGACAACTATGTAATCAGATTGTCACTCTTTCTTACCGGCATCTATATCTTTTACTTCAAATCCTATACTCCTTTTTTTCTTTTTCACTTTTTGGGGGAAGGGGGGGGAGAGGGAAAGGGGGTGACCAGTTAGCGATCTTCTAAAAATAAAAAAGCAAAGAGCTAGGAGGAGGAACCTTAGCTTGTTGAGTCATTGAAGTTTTACTTATCACCAGCACTTAGTTTATTTGGTAAAACTTGTGGCATACAGGAAATAGCAATACACCTACTTGCTATCAAAAGACAAATAAAAAAAGAAAAAAGAAAGAAAAAGGGCACATACAGAAGAACACCTCAGATGACAAAATGAAACTGTTTGCTTCAGACTTATCAAGCTCTAGTCTAATTTGCATAATCGAATTTGCATATAGGATTTGGAATGTTTTTTGTAATAGTCAGGTACTGAAGCTGCTAATTGCCTGACCATTGTTTGGGGAAAATAGTGCTCAATTAGAGTTTCTGTTGAACAATGGAACCCCATTTTTTTCTTGAGTAGGTCATTTGGGGGAGGTAACCAGTTCATTGAGAAAGAAGCTCTCTGCTTACCTGGTTCTTAGCCTGGCTGCTGGGTGGCTTACTCACAAAGCTGGTTGACCCTTCACTGTTCAACTTGTCTTGACTGCCTCTAGAATCTGATGAACGAAGGAAAGGGGATACCCTTGTGATACCCTCAAAGAATGGTTCCTTCGAGTAACTTATGAACAGCAAAGTGGGTTCTAAAAGGAAGCTATCTGATTGCTTTTGATATATCTATTGATACATATATATGTTTGTAGTGCTATATACACATGTAACCCTATCTTTTGTCCTTTTTGTTACTCTTACAACTAACAAACAAAAATCTGTACGGATACCATACCCCTAGTCCCCCTTATCTTTGTCAACTCCAGACCCCCCCCCCTCTCCTCCTAGCACATAAATCTTTCAAAGACAAGTTTTCTTACTTTTCCTACACAAAGAACTTACCAAAGTATTAAATCCTTAACACTGGCAATTTAATAATTTGAACATTGTCTGTTTCATAATCCCTTTATTCAGTATGAACACTGTAACCAACAATGCCTTTTTTGTTTCAATCTATAAAATCTTGGTTCAAACTTACCTTCATGAACAATAAATGTTTCTAAGGTGTCAAACGCCGTCGACGGAGTGGGCCTGTAAATGAAAAAAGAGAAAGTAAAAAAAACCAATAAATTTCTCTCAGTTTCAAGTTAACGAATATGAACGAACCGAAGCTCGTCTGACGTCTACATCATCTTTAGATGGACTGCGTCGAGGATCGTCACGTCCTCTCGCAGCAAAAGAATCTACTTTTTCATCAATCTGAGTTTTGATTTGCAATGAATCTATTTACGAGGCAAGTTTCCTCGTACAATGTAGATCAATCGCGAGAAGGAGGAGTATATACTGAAATTAAATCCAAGGATGGTGCGATTTCCCTTCACTGGAAAACCATTCGCCATCAACTTATGGAACATATCTGGCTGCTGGATCATGCGACAATGTCAAACAATGCATTCCACATGAATGTTCCATAAAGAAGGCATTTTCTGAAAGCAGAGTACAGCCTACCAGCCTTACGCTAAGACAAGGCCTAATTAGTATTGCTTGTTTCTATATTTTCTATTTTTACTAAACATTAAACAATTGCTTTCTACCAATTACTTTCCCTTCAAACGGTCATATCCAACGCGGTCTGTTACCTGTGTACATGCTTTCCAATAGGTAGTCCTAACAGCACTGTGTACATAAGTAAAATCACAAAGTGTCTTAGTGTATTAGCACTCTGTAAATTGGTCAAAAAGTGCCAACCATATGAAAAAATTCTTCTTTGAAATCAAATGCAGTTTTTTTTTTAACTCAGACCCAAATACAATACATGCAGTCACCTAAACTTACTGATCTACTGAAATGCATAACTTAACCTTATAACTGTAGAAACAACAATAATAAGCACACACAAATAATTAAGTTTGAAAGGAAGGCATTTTTTAATAAGAAGTTCCTTCAAATTTTGAAAAGAAACTGGCTTTACCTGATTCTTAAGATTGTATTGTAATGTAATATCCTATAGTGGTTTTCCATTTAGAATTTTTTTGGCAAATGCTTAAACTGACAATAATCTCCTGTCAATATGTCATCCTCTAACCGTTTTGGCTGCTTCAACATTTATCCGCAACAAACATTTCAGAGCAAAACCACAAATTCTCCCGATAACAAAACTCCTAATATAAAGGGACAAGATCAACTTTCCAAAGTCAATGGATGCCAAAATTTTGGCCCAAACAAAAAGACTTCGGTTAAATGGAGCGGTGGTTGTAATTTGTCACTCGAAAACGAGTACCACTGAGAGCTACTTCTCTATAAATCCTGTCGACACAAATGGTTTTCATCGCAGCGATGGTTTGGAAACTTTGTTTACAGATTTCTGAGATGGCGTTCATTCCTGATATGCATAAAAGCATATATAAAACTTAATGAGGGCACAGCTGTTGCCAAACTGTCATTTCAGGTACAAACAAGAGATACCAGCAACTAATATTCCAGCTGTCATAAAAACCCCTGAATTCGGCATACATGACTAACACTGTAGTAATGCATGCAGCCTACTGCTGTTTGGGGGGATGCCAACATGTTTCTTAAGGCTTGCAAAAAATTTCAGAGGATATTGTCAAGAAGTTTTGTCTTTAAAAAGATATATTACATAATGAGAAATATCAGGACAATGCTTACTAGGCAGGAGGCACAGGAGAACTTAAATGTAGCATTAGGCATGACTTACTAGGTATATTGTGGGTGATGAATAGATTATCAAAAATCTAAATTAAGTAATTACTTAATTAAGTAATTCAGAAGTAATTACTTAATGAAAGTATGTTCAGAAGAAATTACTTAAATTCAGATTGTTAAATATTTACCATCCATCTCCAATGTATTCCAACTTTGTCTGATACTGACATTACACTCCATGTGTGTATGTTAATTTTGTATGCTATATATATATTGATACTGTTACACTCCATGTGTGTATGTTATTTTGTATGCTATGCATATATCGATACTGTTACACTCCATGTGTGTATGTTATTTTGTATGCTATATATATATTGATACTGTAATACTAAACTAGATATTGTGTTTTTAATTGTTTTTGTTCTGCAGAGGACTGACTTATTGACTAACAACTCTTTGGGTTGCCCAAATGACAACAGTGATGTGTAATCAAGATATTAAGTTGGCTGTGGCATTGCTGAAGCCAGTACAGTGCCATCTGCACCCTGCTCCCAAACCCCCTTGTCCCTCCCTCCCTCCCTTGAAAGATGCAACTTACAATGGTTGTGGCATTGCTGATGCCAGAATGGTGCCATCTGCACCCTGCTCCCCATCCTCATCACTGTCGTCCTCGTCACGGCTGGCTTGGCTATTTCGGCCTCCTATTGCATTAAGTTGAGCAGCTAGGGCAACCAGATCCTTGATTTGGTTGGGTAAAACAAAAATAAGGAAGAGTAAGCCATACCAGTCCAGGTACAATAATACGGAGGGAGATTAAAAGAACGCCAATTACATATGAAAACCAATTCACTGGGGTACATCGAAAATTATTCAAATCAGGTACTTGGATAAACTGCAGCAATTCTTGAATGAATCAATGGGGAAGTTTGGGGGAGGGGAACAGGGGGCCTCAAGATGAAGGTTAAAGAAATTCATGTGCTCTTTAGGGATGTACTCTCATCTACAACACAGTATATAAGAAAATAAGATACACAGGGCGGTCTTCTAGAGAAAGGTAAAAAAAAAATCCTGCACTCTTCACCTTGCAAGGCCTATCCATACCGGGTCATCTTTTAAAATACCTTTTTTTTTTCTTACAAACTCTTCACAAAGCAAACAACAGACAATGACTGACTCAGCAAATTTATGTATTTTGATTGTTTGTTCTTTACCATAGGATCTTTAGCTGGTCCCTGGAAGCTCGCTGGCCTGGTCCCACCCATACCCCTGTTGGCCCTGTGTTGGGCTGAAGGGCTGTGGCTCAACTGTGCGACCTGTGGTCTTGATGCTAGAGATCAAACAAACAGAGGGAAACATGAATGAATCTAGCTAACGTGATTACAGTTAAATTCTGCGTAATTAATCATAAAATCAAATTTTCAAACAATAGGGCTTTGACACAAATGAGCCCATACAATAGTACAGTTTATCAATTTCAGGTTTGCAAAAGTACAAAATATGTAAACAACACTGAAATACAGTTGTCAACATGTTTTTGAGAGTGAAATTTTCTCACCACCAGCTGAAAATGTTCTGCACTGATTTGGAGATTAGTCAATAAACAGTTGAATGAATAATATATACTATATAGTAAAACATATTGACATCATATTGTAAAAAATGTAATACTGTATTGAATCTATGTGTCATTTTCAAGGTGTTTTATCCCATTTCATGGAATTGATTTATTTCGCAAATATTTGCTAAAGCAAAATATGCAAAAACAATCAATATAAAATGGAAACTTCTGCTATTAATATAATGGGCATAAATTTGTCAATATTTAAGCAAAATATTGAGGGATCATTGTGCCAAAATCGGTATCGATTATTTATGGAAAGCTGTTCTGCTGGTTTGCCTGTTGAAGTACTCTCTGATGTCAATTAGACTTCCAGGCATAAAAAGAAGAAGCAAAAAATTGTGTTTATCGTGAAATATCTTTAATAATAGGGCATGACCATGTACTTTCAAACTTTGACTTCTGCAATCCACATCATTTGAGTTATGTCAGCACAAGGAAAAATATTACAATTGTGTCTTTTTTTTTTATTTCTTTTTAAACTGCCTTTTACAAAAGTATTCCTTTTTGATGTTAATGACAATGTGACTTTACAATTAAAAGTTATCTTTGTTAAAAGTGTCCAGAACCTATTGGTAGTATTCAATGGTTTTTTTTCTTACATTAGCAGGATATACTGTATCACCAGATTAAATGGTTATTAAGTAAACATTGTCATCATTAATGTGGATATACTCATTAATTTGTTATAATTTAAGGCTTTTGATATATACAGTATAAAATTATAACATACATTTGTACATAATTAAATAAAAATATTAAAACCTGGCATTTCTCGTATAACCAAACTTTGAATTGAGAAGCCACAGATGTCCTTAGATGAATTGCACCATATCATCACTTTATGACTATTGTTTGCTTAAGACCAACCCAACCACATCCTTGATAACCCCCACCATATAACCCCCCCTCCCCCCAAAAGGTCCATGGGAATCCTAGATGATGCTTTGTTCAACTAAGGCACCTCTTCATTAAAACTCTTTCACTGTGAAATAATCACCAAGATCTTTATTCTTCCATTCTCCTCCTCCTCCTTACCACTCTACCCTACCTCATCTACCTTACCACTCTACTCTGCCCCATCTGGAGAAATTCTGGATACCTTCAAATTCTATTGCAGTGACTTCAAAGTTTGTATCAAAGATTAAAAAAACAACTATTTCCACTGGACACAACTCAACTGCAACTAGCATGTACCATCTGTCATTCGGACAAAATACTGTTCCCACACTTCCCCCTCCCCCTTCTAACCCCCCCCCAAGAGCACAGTCCGTAAATGATCAAAAACAAGGTAGGTCCATGGAGGTAGAAATAAAATTTGAAGAAAAATTGATCTGCTGTTGTATACCAGAATGCTACCCAAGTTTGCTAAATTGCTACACGATTCAGAGAATGCATACAAAATATGTCATAATGTACACAATATCTCCATGGAAACAAAGATCCTTGATGGGCCTGACAGTTGCTCAAATTGTATTATGAAATATTATTATGAAAATTAGTTATTATGAAAATATCATTTTATTTCACCTAAAGTTTGTAACTGCTAACCAAAGACATGTATACGTGTGCACAAGTTTAAGTCATATCTAAGTTCACTTTTTGAACCGAGCTGAAAACATCCAATATATTTCTCCCCTTCTTTGGAAAATGGATGAATCCATCATATTAATATTCAGTCATGCAGGAACTGTAAAACTGATTCCAGTAACACGATAAGTAAAGCACACAATAACAGCCGATATATAAAATGACTCAATTGAACTGTTGCCATGGTGACATAATTTCAGTGCAAATTTCTTTTTTATTAGTTTCAAAGGACAAATATAATTAGTAATTTGAATATTCAGAAAGTGGCAAAATCAGTATATGCATATTTGTCTTTTCTTCTGCCAAGTACTGTTGAACATATGCAAGCAGTGTGCAATCTACAGGTTTCTCTTCTCTTGGAATATAATAATATATAAGTAAGCTTTGAAAAGCTCTGTGGCAACAAATTGCCACCGACATCTGGCAAAACAGGTTTCCGTGTCTCGGAATTCCAAATCTGACATCCATTCCCGATACAGTTTATGAGAGAAGCCGGCACCAAGTTTATAGATATATTCAATGGGTGAAGCGATTATGTGATCTCTGACTGTGTGCAGTAGATAGCCATGCTTGATTTACATATCATACATGCAAAATAGTCCTAGTTTGAAACGTACGTAACCATGGAGAAATTCCTCGCCACAATCTGTGTAATTTTCCTTTTTAGTTACCCATGTAACATTTGTGACAACTCTACTTTTCATAGCAAACTTTTTTAAAACTTATCTACAGAGGAAGAAAACTAATCTTGATGGGGTAAGATTAGGTCCAAAAAAAATTGGGCTGTTCCTCTCTGATATTCTTGGTCTAAGAATGCTCTGTTCCAAACTGTCGGCCATTTTTGTTTTGGCATTACACTATCCTTTGCACTACAGTTAGATAAGTTTGATCTAGAATGCTACTAACTTCCCCCTTCTTCTTTCCAAACATCCTCCCCTTCCCCCTCTCCCCTTAAAATATCACGGGGCAACAATTTGTAGTCAAAGAACGTCAACATTCTTCCCACTAATTCGTGCAAAAAAAAAACATCCACACAACCCCCTGAAAGTTTGGAAATGACCAAAAACCATCATGAAAATCATTAAAATATATAAATACAAGTAAAGCAAACCAGATATTGTTGTCCCAAAACAAAAACAGATGAAGGATACATGGTGAAGTATTCAAAGAAAAAATTGGAGTTTTATGATTAAAAAATATACCATAGAAGTGTGTACTTTGCTACACCCCCCCCCCAGAGAAAAGTCCTCCTCCAAAGAAGGGGGGGAGAAAAAAGGTTAATGTACTTCTATGAAATACCTGACATGAGTAATAGTTTACTGATCATCCGTAAAATATCAATCACAAATATCAATCCTTACATTAAAATAAAATAGCATTTATTCTCTCATTTTTATAGTTTCATCATCGCATATGCATCTCGCCAAAAAATTAAGTCTCATTCCTGCTCTAAGAATGAAGAGAAAAGAAGACTGGCTTCAGCGCAAAATTCACGTTTTTTTACCCGAAATTCTCTTAGACCTAGAGGTAACGAGATGTATAATTAGATCTAGCCCATACATAATTATAAAAAATTCCTGCCGAGAAAAATATATGATGTAAAGTATTATAATTAGTCGAATGAGAGCTGATGTTAACCACGGCAAAAAAAATAAGATTGAGATAAAAAAAAAGAAGAAGTTATTTCATAGTTGCATGTTTTGATTCGACGTCAGTTTTCATGCAATGGTTACTGAGTGAGAGTGAGAGAGAGAGAGAGGGAGCTGTCCAGGTCATGCACGGTACCTTTAAGACTTACCCATATTTTGCCTTAGTAAAGGCATCGGTTTTGGTGCCTCCATTGACACCACTAACAAAGGGGTAGCTGGTGGTGTGTGATCCTCTGTGAGGTAACAAACGTTAAACAATAGATACCTCCTTCAATTGAATTAATTGTTCAGGTAAATTTTGTTTCATTCAAAATGGCTACATATAATCAAGCATTCCTACTATCCTCTTCTGGCTAAACACGATTGTACTCTGCACGGTGGTTTATCCATTATTTTTGTCGCCATAATGAAAGTAGATGAGATAGAGATAAAAGCAGGACAAATGTTTCGCAGTCCCCCGATTATCCGAGACGGCCAGATTTCTGTTTAGACGACCTAAATAAGCTTTGCAGGGTCGTCCAGTGGACGCCTAATCTGTTTATATCAAATTGACGATACTTTGTAACTCAATACCCTTCAATAGATAAAATGATAAATTGGTAACTTTGGAGATACAGAAACAACTTAAAAAAACAGAAAATAAAGAAAGCAAGAGGTAGGCCTATGATTCACCCAAAAAGGGACTTTGACTGGCCAAAAGCTGGTGCCCTATTCACAACACCTGTACATCTCCTACAGTGTGCATGTTGATCATTCTTTGTTAATTCATCTCACCTATTGGGACAACTAAATTTTACTCTTCGGACAACCAGAGAACATCCTTAAAAATTTGCCTTGTAAAAGCATAGCTGGTTTAGACTTAGAAAAAATAAATAAATAAAAGCACAGAGATTTGTAAACTACAAGGTCAGTAAGTAAAATATTTCAACACAAACTTAAAATGGACATTAGCATATCAAAAGAAATATACACGCAAGAAAAGACAAAGAAAAACTATTTTCACAATCATGAGCATAAAAAAACTACCACTAGACAGGACAGACAATATTTGCTGGAAACAATTTTAAAGCAATATGCAAACAATTGAAAAGATTTGAACTTTTATACGAGTTTATATTTGAAGCATTTTTTCAGGTCAATAACAAAAGACAAGCAAATAACTGTACACCATCAGTACGCATGCAGCGATAACACAGAGCCTTGTGTTACCAAATATCAACAAATTGTTTTGGGAGGCTTTTGCTTCAGTGGTGTCACATCTTAAATTAACTTGCAAGTGTGAGTTGAAGCTGCAGAAACTGACATTATTAAAAGTTCAGTTTCATCAGAACTTTTACAACATTTCAACTGTAAACACAAGCCCACATTTAATATACTCAATCAAAATAACAAAATATTTGACAATCGCATGATTAAACTTCTATTCAGTTGGTGTTTTTGTGCTTCACTTTGTTGAATGCATTTCTCACAGTGCTCATAAAAACCTAAACTACTGTTTGTTTTTTCTCTTTGTTTAGCAGCAACCCTGCCTCCCCTTTTGCCATTGCACCTCTATGACCCTCACTCCAGGACCCTCTCTAACCTCACAGAAATAGCAAACAAATTCAAGACAGAAAACCACAGCAAACATAACCTTTGAGAATATAATTCAAAATTCTTTTAGTTGGTAGATTCATGAGCGATTGAAAATGAGATGTATCCCAAAAGCGAGAGTCGCAAGGGTGCAGCAATTGAGGGGAGACAGGTAAGTGAGGGAAAAAAACAGGTAAGTGCAGAAAACGTCTTGTCCACTGGTAGAAAAATGCGGCACAGAAGACCATTCCACACTTCTAAATACAGTATTCAGCCTCTCACTTGCAAGCAACTCTTGGGTGACGTGTGATGAAAACGGGGCAAATCCATGGCAAATAACAACATTTTTCCGATTTATTGATTGAGGTGTCCATATTTTGATAAGCAATCAATGAACTAAAGGTTTCATTATATTACATCGACAAATTCCAATTTAAACTTTTGTAAGTAATTCACATTAATTTGGAACTATGACAATGTTATGAGAATGCTGTTTCCCTTGAAGTAGATTACTTGATGCAAAATGCACATTTCGAAGTGACCAGAAATCAATTGGTATAAAAAAAGCTCACTATGACAACTGTCCAACCTAGGCAAAAACACACATAAAAAATTATAAAAAGGAAAATATATAAAAAAATAAACAATAAAGGGATAAACCTTTCCTCACACGCAGTTACATATTTAAATAAAACAGACAATTTGGAAAATTTTAAAATCAATTTTGGAGAAAAATAAAGTTATTGGCTAGAACAGGTTTTGAGCCAACGTCCGCAGGAATAACAACCCTTTGTACTATCAAAACGGATATCCAGCCTTTCTATAATTGGTGGAATTATTTCATTAAATTCCCATTTCTAGGGATGTCACACGTTCGGAAGCCACACTTATCTTACATAACAATTAAATGTTAACTTTATCAACAACAAAAAATCACACCTCAGTTATGAAACATCCAACTGATATTAAAATTCCCCATTTGGAAAAAGAATAATTTTTGTATATGAATTATTTGACATTTTAATAAATGCAAAAACAGTCATTTGATCCAAAATACAGGATATGATCAAACTTTAACTTTTCAGTTTCATAACAACTATTTGTCACAGATTTACTTTCAACCAAAATTTGAGAGGGAGCCATTTCTGAAGTGAAAACTTTAAAAATATTACAAGGAAATAATATGTTAGTGGAATCGGATATGACAGGAAGCTGATAACACTACAATGCAGCTATTAGCCTGTGAAACCAAACAAAAACCTTTTCCTGTTTGTATATTAACTAAACATTGTGGGGTCAAATTTTGGGGGTTACAGGGTTTATGTAATCCTTGCATGAAATATTCATGCATGACAAATATTGCTAAACAGTCTTCAAAGTTTTCAGTTGGTTAAACACTACTAAAATGGTTTCATTTTTTAGTTTTTTTTTTCTATCTTAAATGCTCTCACTCACTCACTCCTACATTTCACAACTTTCTCCCCTTGCCCTTCCCCTCCCCAACCCCCCTCCCCCAAACATTTAGTTTTTGCTAAAAATGCCTTCCTCCCGATGAGGATTTCAAACGTATATATACCCTATATCCGCTTAATGCATGGTGATTGAATTCACTTAATAATGTTTGGTTATTGCATGGAAATTGGAAATGTGAGTAACTTTCTTGCATTGCTAAAGACTAAATAAAAAGAAGGCTAAAATAAGAAAACTAAACAGGTTATAAAACACAGAAAGTGAACTGCAGATATTTAGCTCCTAATCTACCATGCATATTACCTCCATATTTACGTTCCATAATTCATTCCATATTAGTGAATATGCTGAAAATTCCATGCAAGACTAAATTGTCTAAGATTAGACCATCTAACCATTAGTGATCATATTGCAGTGATGTCTCATGTTCTATTTTGATAAACGACTCCTACATAGAAGGGATGTAGAGGGGAGGTTTTGGGGGGGGGGAATGGGGAGACTAGGGTGACAAACAGGCAAGCCAGATGCAAAATGGAATGGTATAATCAGTTTTAACTAATTTTTCAGAATATGAATATCAATGGCCCTCTCCCCCCTCCCCCCCTGATAACAGAGGCTTAGTGGGCTGATTTCAAACTAATCTATTCAAAGGTAAGAGGAGATATGTGTTATTGAGGAATGCGACTAAAATGGACCGGGATGGGGAGGGGTGTGGGCATAGAAGTTTGCATTCTGATATATATCCATTCATGTTTATTATACAAACTTTTATTTAGTATAGTGGATGCTTACTGAATGAGGCATGGGGATAGATTTTAAATGTAGAGGTGGGAGAAGGGTGAGTGGGCATGTTGGATGGGGACTAAATTATTGTAAAAAAACGGTGTGGTATTTAATTCATTGAAACAGGTTAGCTGCTTTTAATTAAAGTTCACTCATCATGCTGACGTAACATTTACCTCAAGACATGCATAACTGAAAAGTGAAGATGGATGATCCCTTACAGTATTGGGGTCAACTCCAGATAATCTCTAGACAATAATAAGATTTCATTTCTCTTTTTTCAAACATAGCTGAAACAGTGGACTTAGTATAAAGTTCCAGAAAGTTAAAGCTGAAACAGTGGACTTAGTATAAAGTTCCAGAAAGTGAAGCTTACCTATCGCTTGACTGAGCCTTCCTTGGTTCTTCTGTTGTTCAGCAGCAGAACGTCTCGATTCTCTCGGAATTGGACTTATCTCGGCCTGCTCTGGCCTCGGGTCATCCAGCCCTCTTCTCCGCCCCTCCTCCGCCTGTAGCCTCTGGAAATTCTTACGTAGAGTAGACTCGGTCGGCCCGGGGAGTATTGAGCTGAAATGTAAAAGAAAAAACATTGGATCGAAAATTGAAAATCACAGGAGAACAGGAAACATCGTACCTGGAAAAATTACAACTATTTTTTAACAAGGATTCAAAACGTAGAGAAGAAAACCCACCTTTGGATGAAAATATCCAGATCAAATTTTGACCACTGGAACAAGGGCTAAGTTAAATTACTGAAATGTCAGACAATAGGAGCCATTGTACTCTGGTTCCAAGTTTTCAATTTTCATTTTTTTTTAAATATGGCTTAGATTGAACAGAAATATCAGACGAGAGGCTGTCTTCATTTTCCTCTCTGTTTTTTTCCACCTGATGGTATCAGAGAATAATGGCTTCTCCTGAAAGCCTTGATGAGAGGCGAGGGAGAGTATCTTACCTGGGTTCTCCCTCATCTTCGACTGCTTCATCCTCATCACTTTCGTTGCTGTGATACTCATAGTCTGTGGTAGAGTCATCGACTGCAAAACAAAAGAGAAACAAAATTGATAACAATAAATCAAAAAATATTAAAATAAAATTGTTATAAATGGCCAAGATAATCTACCTATCATTTAATAGCCATTGCTAGCTTAACTCTTCAAACTGTATCGCAAATGAAATGATCTTGCTCATAAGGTCTCATTTTCCATCCAGAGACCCGAATGGATGACAGATTGTTCATGTAGTATCACCAAATGGCAGATGACCCACCATGGTTGAGACAGAGATCAAGAAAATTTGGGTTTCTTTGCCAGGGAAAGCACTCTTTGTCTTGTACAGAGTGTCTTGATAGCTTATATAATTCACAGAAATGTTCATGGGTCCCCCCGGTCGGCCTTTACAGGCCAATGTTATACTGGTGGACACCCACAGACCCGTTTTGCCCTCACAGACACCCAGAGTTAAACGCAGACCCTTAAAAGGTCCATGGAGCCCCGTTTGAGAAAGATGGACATAACTGAATGACCCAGCACGTAAATATGCATGCCTCGATTGTGGCATTAGCTCATTATCCTGGCAGAATGACGAAATGATACGCTGAGTATGTAAATTCGTTCGCTTTGTATGTGACGTGTCTTTCGGGCCACATCACAATGGGTTTAACATTTTTTATACATTACTTATGTATCTGACAGCTCGTAGTTTTCCATGTAGCTGACCTTATTACGCAGACATTCTAACCCAGCAGTCCCCAAACTTTTAGGTCCACGATCCACAGAGCTTCTAGGAGGACTGTGTCATGGCCCACCCCCAGCCCCCATCCTTCCTGTCCTCAGACTCGAGGCTTAGAATGCATGACAGCTAGCAACAAAAAAACTGCAGGTATCAAATTTTCAGATGTCTGGAAAATTCTCGCGACCCACCGAATAAATTTTGCGGCCCACTTTTGAAGTTGCACTCCATGGTTTGTGGATCGTCGCTCTAAACAGAAGTAATCAAACCATTTTCCTTTAAGACTGCATAATAATTTGTCTCATCTGCCTGTGGGATGATCCGGCCTAGGTAAGAAAGAACGCATGAAAATCAAAACTCACCTCTTTTCTTCTTGGTTCTGTCTATATGGTCCTTGAGTTGGATTCGTACCTGCCTCTCGTTCGGGATATCTTTGATGTAAGGGTGCTTCAAGAGTTGCTGTGTGTTTGACCTACTGTAGTAGTCCTTTACCAGGCACTTGTCTATAAAATTTGTGAATTTTTTGTTCCTTTAAGAAGAAAGGAAGGACGGAAGAAAGAAGAAAGGGTAACATAAATATCAACTCTCTCTCTCATCCATTCTCAGGTGGTTCGATTTAAACGTAAATATTATTGAAAATCAATATAACAAATTACAATGCAGAGATTTGGCATTACACAACACAGGTTCTTGGAATTTCATCCTGTTTCTTTCTTATTTTAATAAAGATATCGTCTCTCATATATTCCATTTCCTTTGCCAGATATATTCTAAATAATAGCGCCCTCACTTTTAAATGAATAAAATTCCAGACTTTCTCAAGATAAAATAAAAGTTATACCATTTACTGTGTAGCTTACACACTTAAATGAGGGACCTAATGTTAAGAAATTCTAGCTACCTTCAACAAGCATAACAATTGTAGCTCTTGCAAAATGTATGCTAACTGCAAACGCTAATTTGTGGTGAGCTTTGATCGACAAAGTTACATCACAGGCGAAAATGACAACTCTGGACACAAGATGTTCCTTCTACCGAATAAGAATTTTTTATAGGCCAGAAAATATATCGATCAGAAGTGCTCCAATGAATATTTTTTTTCCAACTCTTCCAGACTAAATTTTCAAATTGCAAAGACTTTCAAGACCCAGTAGAGAGTCTTTTTTGTTCAATTTACTCTTATTTTTGCGGACTTTTCCAGAATCAATTATTTTCCAATTTTCCGTATCTTGTGGGAACCATGTCTCTTCAAAGCATAGTGGTGTCTATGCTGCTAAACTTTATATTCGCAATAAACACAGAAAGAAAGAAACGTTCTTGCTCATGTCTTATATTCCGAACAAATGATGAAATATCCCTCCATAGCCAAGAATTTCAACCTTTATGAAAGATTTCTTTGATAATTTTTCTGTCAGTTGACTGTTATGATCTGCCTATATAAAGTACAAAATTCATTTAACAAATCCCTTAACGGAAGTTTTTGCATCAAGAATTACTTTTTGTGAGTTTTCGAACCCTTGCTTTATAGCTAGCTCATTATTAGTACTGATTGATTGCCCGAGATGATTGAATCTCTCTCCAGGAAGCCAAAAAAAAATCCTTTGAAAAATTAGACATCTTTTCTACATAGATACATGTGGACGAAATCTACATAATATTTTGATCTTATAAACATTTGATCATTAAACCATCCTGGAAGTACTCTTGTTGAATTTCCTTTCCAATAACAATCCAGAGACATTCAGCTCGTTTTTGTTTAGTAATATTGTTGATTGTCCGAGACGACTGAAAATCTCGACATGAAACCGAAAGTGCGGATTGCCTGCACGAATTGCCTTTCCCAATGACAATCAAGAGATATTCAAGTTGTAATTAGTTATTTAATTAACGAGTTTAAACCATTCCTCTTGACAGTGGGGTAGTATCCACACGGTTTCCATAGATCATAGAAGTACATACATGTACATATTTTGAAAATGATAACACAGGCACAACTATTAATAAACTTTGCATATCATCGAGCAAAACGTACTTATTTTCTTCTCAGCGGGGGTTGAGGGGGAGGGGGAGGGGGAGACCCAGTGTTATTCATATTATAAAAAATTAGATTATCTCACATAAGGAGACACATATAATCGGTGTTTGACGGTTTCAGCCACGTGCAAACTTTACCCACTGCTTTTATCCAGATCAAACCAACTTATCAAGTAATAATTGTTGCATTCATCTTACCACTTCTTGGACTTCAGCCTTGGGGGTGGGTTCCTTGGAATTAAGAACAGTGCCCTCATTGGATGCATATCACACAAAGCTGAGGGGGAAAAGAAAATATTTCAATCAAAGATATTTTCAATCTGATTTCATTTATTTGTAGGAGTGATGATGAACACATACATGATGCAAATAAAATGTGATGGTCAAAACAATGAACCTTTTGTTTTTGTGTGTGTGTGTCTGTGTGTGTGTGTATATGTTGTTGCAACTTCTCACTTGCCAATACCAGCCATTGTAAACCTGGATGCAATTTGTCCAAATACATTTTAATGATCAACGTTACAACCACCACAGTTGTAGCAAGCTATAAACTTATTCATCTTTCAAAGTTCCGAAACTTACTGGTTTGGATATTTACGAGTGACAAGCTTACCTGTCTCCCCACAACCTTAGCACTCTCATTCTACCGTGCTTAGAACGAACTGGTAACCTATTTAACGCTGTGCGCCCTCTATATCCGGACATCTTCGGTCAATGCACTTCCTTCTTAAATATATATTTCTTGGAGATTGTTGTAAACCCTCAATATATTTGAAATAATCATAATCATCAAGATTAATTTAAATCTTCTTTTTGATTTATCTTTGAAATATTGGAACGTTTGCTCAGCTGTCAATATTTAGAATTTCATCAAAACGCAACTAATTTTCGGTAGAAATATTCCCCTCTCTGTCTCCCTTCAAATTGTCAAGCCTTATTGGGACGTTCCAGCCGGGAATAATCTGTTCGCTAAGGGTGATTGCTTTAAAAGACAAAATTGCTGGAATCTTTAGGTCACAACCACATCCTTATAATATTATGTATCCATGCAAACATATCAGTTTCCAATATTTCAAAATATCAATTTTGTATCTGGGGACAGCAGAATGAATAATTTCATCATGTAAAGGATTACTGGGCAGTGCTGTTGTAAAATCTGGACAATCTTACCAAAAATTGCCAAATTGATGGAATGGTACATCTTAGAGACAACAGTCAAATGACGTGTTATACTAACGTGGTTGACCCTCGGCCATTTCGAGAGCTGTGATCCCTAGAGACCAGAGGTCGCTGCGGTTATCGTAAGTGGCGTCGGGATTCTCGTCGCAGGCTATAACCTCTGGAGCCATCCAATATGGCGTCCCGATGAATGTGTTCCTACGACCGACAGTCTTGTCTAGTTGTGCGCTGACTCCAAAATCAACTGTTTCGTGAGAAAATAAGCAGGAATGTGCTGTACTTATTCATGATAACCCTCTCCTTTAAATAGTGTCTAGCATGTTGGTTTCCAATCATATAAATATAAGGATATATATGGTCTCCCAACTGTCGTTACCAAATTGATTAAGTTAAAAAAGTTTCTGAGTGATAATCCCCAACATCTCAAAATTTCTGATAAACACCATGCATATCACACAAAGCTGAGGGGTCAAAGCAAATATTTCAATCAAAGATATTTTTAATCTGATTTCATAAACACCATAAATGTGTTTAATCTTACTTCAAATTATGACATATAATTTTTGTTTTATTTTATGGAAAATGGTACTAAAATCCTGTAACAACCGATCCATTGCAATATCCGAATATTTACCGACAAGATCACCTGATATATCAGATCAATTGTGATCTCTGGATATCGCAATATTTATCAATAACTCAATTATGATATCTGGATATTGCAATATTATCAATATCTGGATATCATTCAGATAGTAACAGTACGATCACTTAGACACCAACAGTGTTTCTTCTAAAATATTCAATTGAGACTTTTGAACCCACTGAGAAACAATTTGAGACAATCTGTTGTTAACAAAACTTCTACTACGAACAGCTGAGATCGTTTAGATCTTTAACTATTATAATTGATGCAAGTACCTCAAATTTATCAACCTGTGCGACAACAATCACTCACCTAGTTTCACCTCTGCATCTTCGGTCATCAAAACATTCTGCCCTTTTATGTCTCGATGGATAACATGGTTGGCATGCAAATGACTTAAGCCCTGCAGATAGTTCAAAGGAAAGAAGAAAAAAAAAGACATTTAACATTGTCCAGGTGTTTGCATCACATTAATGTAGTATGGTAGCATACTCTAATTTCGTGTGTTTCCTAGAACTCCAGTAGCAGAGTTCGAAAACAATTTTTGTTGTACCATCGCTTCACAAATTTGGTAAGGAAATTAATTCGCCAAGATGTACATCAACAACTTTCTGCTCGAGGCATGGAAGTTGATAAAATCTCTCTCTCCCTACCTTTCTTTTTTTGTTCTCTTTATACTTGCCTCGAAGAGAGAGAAATTCCTTCGTCGAGGAAATTGCTCATAACCTCGCCGTCCAAACAGTTAATCGATGAACGTCTAGAGAGGTAGTGGTAGTTATTTTACTCTCTTTACCGTTGTAGATAGAATAAAAGAGGGAGGGAGGAATGGAGTAGCCATCAGGGGTTTCAAGGACCAAGTTAGTAAACAAATTTAGGCACAATATGCTGTAAAGCTCTCAGGTCCTTCCTTTTAGTCATTATAAGTACTGTTACTAAATGTATTTTCTTTCTTTCAGAGAAAACACTTTTGTCTAATATAAACCATTGCTCTATGAACAACCTTACTGTTTTACTTTCCCTTTATTTGCATTTTTTCTTTGGCTATGAAGATCTTGCAAACAGAACAAGACACACAGACTTATAAATGGTTGACATAGTTTAGGTTGGGGCAGAAAAGATTATTCTCTGCAGAATGTGTTAGCATTTTGCTTTTTCAATTCTTGACAGAAAATTGGAATGTTCGATTTGAATATTTTGAAGAGATGGTACGCATTATTTGTCAAAACTTTTAGAATGGTTGAAAAGAAAAACCTGATGAAATTTATATTATTTATTGGAGTATGTGCCTCTTTCATCTTTCAAATGTAGAGTTGCCTCTGGACCATCTTCTTGAAACTTGAAAATGAAACGTAGGAGAAACGTAACAACCGACTTCCTAAAGGTAACAAACTTATACTAAACTCCTGAGGATGTAACTTGATGAGGGGTCAAGGGGGGGGGGGGGCTAGTATTATTCTAACGCTATGGGTGTAAAAGCAATTTTATTGCCATTTGACCACCAATTGTCAAATTTTTCCGGTATCCTGTATCTCCAGAGAGATATCAGCCAAACATCTACAATTTAGCAAATTCTATCATCTGCTTTTGTTTGTGTTGTTTGTTTGTTTATGGTGTGTTTTTTGCCTACAAAATCCTACCCACAGTTATAAAGAGGAGATACATGAGTGAACTGTTTGAATATTTTTAATCGATAAATTCTCCCTCAACTTGAATAATAATAACCATCAAATAAACTAGATTAAATATTATGCTGCTGTCTTGCTCTACCTTGCTCTACTTTTTTTTTCTTTTCCCTCCAAAGGCCACTGGGGTTGACTCCCATCCTAGCCAATATTTAATTTCTTAAATTGTTCGTTTCAAAATTTGCTGATAATTTCGCAGTAAACTGCTTTCTCTTCCAAATGTATTTATATCCTGATAGG
This sequence comes from Apostichopus leukothele, assembly GCA_010014835.2. NCBI lineage: Eukaryota > Metazoa > Echinodermata > Holothuroidea > Aspidochirotida > Stichopodidae > Apostichopus > Apostichopus leukothele. The sequence goes on along the minus strand of JAAAKB020108793.1, from coordinate 1,675 downwards.
CCAATCTCAAATGAGCTTCAAGATCAAGCAATTGGAATATCCCTCCCAACCACCCCCACCCAATTTAATTCTGACCTTTGACCTTAGCCTGTGCCACATAACAATGGCTGTGTATTTGTTTCTCACTACTTTATTGCACTTTAAGATTGGCAGGAAATTACTGTCTCGCTCATTTTGCATAGTCGACGAAAAAATGTAAAAATATTCTCAGAGTGCAGAGAACAATCTTGATGAAACTTTGTGTACTTATTAGGTGAGAATTGCAATATAAAACAAGGCGACCAATGACTGTGTTGTCATGCCATCCAAAATAACCTTTGACCTTAGCCTGTGCCACATAGCAACGGGCTGTGTATTGCTTCTCACTTCTTTATTGCACTTTAGAGATTGGCAGGAAATGACTGTCTCGCTGGCATTGCATAGTCTACGAAAAAGTGGTCAAAATATTTGCAGAGTGCACAGAATAATCTTTATGAAACTTTATGTCTATTTACTAGAGCAAAATTGCAAAGTAATGCAAGGCCACAAATCACTGAGTTGTCATGCCACCCAAAATAACCGATTTCTTTTAATCCAGAGGACTGTGTGAATCATAATAATGACTTGATGTGCAATTCCTGTTTACATCCTTTGGAGCCTGGAGTTTTTTGATAGGGGAAGCTCTGAATACCTGGCATAAACAACTCAGAAATTTACAACAAAAAGCCCCCCCCCCCCAAAAAATATTGCCTGAAAGAGAAATTATTCCAGTTTGTAAGCTCGGGTTGCACATCGTCAACTTTTAAGGACAGTGAAACGTGGACGGTGTTTTATGAGCGAAGTTATCGTTCTTGAATGAGGAGTTAGCGTAGATCATAAATAACGATGTTAAATAAGAATGAACGAGTTGAAGCAATTAACTGTTCCCTGAATCACCCCGTGCCCTATCGCACTGAATGTGACGGGTTTTAACGTTAACGACGATGCATTAATTTTTCCTCTCTCTTACCCTTAGTATCTCTCGACAGATGTACGCAATCCATTCTTCCTTCAGGCTGTTTCCTTTGGTAGCTTTCACGAGATCCGTAACCGACCCGGCTCCGCAGAACTCCATAACGAGCTATAATCATAATAAAACCCAAATAAAAATGTTGCGTATTTTGAGACTAAAGATATCTTTCTGTTGAGCTTTCTATGAAAACTTATCACTTTTCTTAAAGTTTTTTATATGAATTCAAACTTTTATTGTTTTACCTTCCTGTTTACTTTTTAGGTATCAATACAGTATATACAGTGATGTTTGTAATATTCCATTATCTTTTGGGAAATGTTACCACCATCAATATAAACAGATGGCTTTTACATAATTTACCAATCAAATTTTTTTTAAATGAAAAGACTTCGCATCTTGATTCTTCCAGAATAATTTTCAAAAGTCATCGATAAGATCAACAAATAATCATCGTTAATAATTTTACAGAAATGCTTCTCTCTTCCTTTTTATTTTTTGGTACATGAGTCTGGTGATTTGACAGAAATTATTCTTTATTTTAATTAAAAAAGAACTGAATCATTACCCATAACTGGTCATCGTGTCCTTTTAATGCCTTCTTGATAAATGCCCCGTAGTAGGTGGCAATATTTCTGTGATGTGAATACTGAAAGACAATCAAATAACAACAATTTACTTTCACAT
>JAAAKB020108682.1:0-12957 GCA_010014835.2 Apostichopus leukothele | reverse complement strand
AACAGTTTCTAACCTTTATCTGATTCTAATGCTAGTACCACTCTATACTGTCCTATCATATCATGCTTCAAAGCACTCGTATTGACAGTATGAACAGTTCCTAACCTCTATCTGATTCTAATGCTAGTACCACTCTATACTGTCCTATCATATCATGCTTCAAAGCACTGGTATTGACAATATGAACAGTTTCTAACCTTTATCTGATTCTAATGCTAGTACCACTCTATACTGTCCTATCATATCATGCTTCAAAGCACTGGTACTGACAGTATGAACAGTTCCTAACCTTTATCTAATTCTAATGCTAATACCACCCTACACTGTCCCCTCATATCATGCTTCAAAGCACTCATACTGACAGTATGAACAGTTCCTTACCTTTATCTGGTAGAAACATGATATTCATACTGCTCATACTGACAAAACAAGTGCTTTGAAAGCGGGGATGAAAGTACAGTATAGAAAGAATTGTCCCAACTGGTTGCAGTATTCCACCCACCCTTTAATCTTCTTCCCCTTCTATAGCATTGTTTGATGTAATGCTTCTCTGTCTGTTAATAATTTGGAGGGTCTCAATTGCATGCAATACATCTATGGAAATTCTGGAGAAAAAAAAATGATAAAAAAAATCGGTATACTAAATCTAGAAGCACACCTTATAACATAAACGTGAAAACAAAATTGGAATTTTCAAATTATAGATATATGTTTTTAATCTTTATAAAAACAATATTGCTCTGATATTTCACCAAATAACACGTATATATCTATATTTTTTTTATTATTTTAGAGTTTCAACTTTTCTATAAAATGGAGCATGCGCAGGAGTGGTCCAATGTACGCCTCAACTCGACATTGAGGAGCTTAAAGGTGGAGCAGTTACAGTGTGGCACAAAGTACAAGTTCTACATGACGGCTGAAAACATTCTAGGAGTTGGACAGACCAGCGATGAAATAGCTGCAGCGACAAAGGGCTCAGGTAATGTCCAAACTGACGTCATTAATTTAAAATTATAGATAAAATAAACACACAATAGTATGAATGATTCCAACTGACATCAAATTTATTTGATGTGTTTCGTCAGGTTTTTGTTTATTAGGGAATATTCAAGTTGATGTAGGAAATAAAATTTAATATAAAGGAAAAGTATGAATGATATATACTAAAATAAAATTAATTTGAGTGGTAGGTAAAGGTTTCTGTTATTACAGCCAGAATGATATCGGACGCATAAATAATAATGATAGGAATTTATAAAGCGCAAAATGCAAAAGCCTTTAAGCGCTGCAGAAATCAAACATAAGCATTTACAGATAAGTGAGTCTCTAACATAGATTTAAAGGAGTTCAAATTGTCGCATAAACCTATCGCATCGGCTAGGGTATATTATTGGGCAAAATTAAGAGATGAAATTAATTAACAAAATTAATAACACAATTATTAGTTGAACTAACTTCCGAGTGTCAGTTCGTTGCAGTCTACTGATAATCATGCTTAAAAAATCACATACTGTGCTTAGAACTCGTATTCATAGTATGAATATCATATTTCTATGAGATAAAGATTAGGAACTGTTCATACTGTCAGTACGAGTGCTTTGAAGCATGATATGATAGTATAGTATAGAGTGGTACTAGCATTAGAAGCAGATAAACATTAGGAACTGTTCATACTGTCAGTACGAGTGTTTTGAAGCATGATATGATATGACAGTATAGAGTGGTATCAACAATGGAATATTGTCCTAACTCAGTGGGTTGGATGTACATGCATCATTTTCTTTATGAATATTCACTTTTATTTTTCAGTTCCGGTGCCTCCTTCTGATGACGAAGTAGTTCCATTCACGAATGCTACGAGCATTACCGTCTTCTTATCAACATGGCGTAGCGGTGGCTGTCCGATTCAACATTTTAGCATTGAATACAAAAACTCTAGCGACAACGTGTGGATCAAGGCAAGCACGAACTACCCAAGCACTAACCCAATTTACACCATCAGAGGCTTACGACCTTTGACCTGGTTTGACTTCCAGGTCACGGCTGTGAACAGCGCTGGCCCGAGTGTACACCAGTTCACCAAAGCTACGACAGCTATCGACGGTGGTAGGTTGTAATTAAACTGTTGAAAGAATACACGTTCGTATTATTGCTACTCCTTCTTCATTCTTCTAACACACTGACGTTTAAATTATTGCCGATTTCTGACAGCGAGAAAACATGAAAGTCAAAATCACAACCGACAATCCAACAAACGTATCAATTGGAAAAAACACTTTTGTCTTAATAAGGCAGTCGGTATGGACTTTAACATGTGTTATAGGTAATAGCAACAGCTTATTTATATTTTGCAACTTTGGGTATGAAGGTCATTTTTCTGAGGTATATGTCGATACAATGCAAAAATGAAATTGATATGGATAAAATTGAAGCTATAACTATGTGAGTGACACCATAATTATGATGAATATGATGATGGTGATGGTGGTTTTGATGGTGATGGTTGATGTGGTGTTGGTGTCGTTCGCGGTGGTTATGGTGGTGATGGCAATGGTTGAGGGTGGTTGTGTGCGGTGGTGATGGCGATAATGGTGGTAGTGATGATTATCATGGAATATACATAAGTGCATGCATACATGCTATATGTGATTGATGAGTAGCGAATATAAAGTTGAAGATTTACAGGTCTTATCTGTGGCCAAGGACCCCTCACACGACTTTACAACTTAACCACTGGTCATTGGTAACTTGCCACACCCACACACCAAAGTGTACCCAGTTCAAACAATCCCACCAGGGGCACTACAGTACACCACATCTACGTGTCCCGTGAGGGACTTCCCATAGGGTGCAGCAGCCCCAAAACCGGCACACGCAACTATATTATTGTTATTTATAACTATAGTATTATTATTTAATACTTCAATCTTTACGATAGAAGCCGGATATTATTATTACTCATAGTGTACGTGCTTTTGACAATGAATTTAAACTCATATAAGAGAAAATTATACCAACTCGATGTTACCTCATTAACGGATATAAATATAATTTTTTCCCATTCCAACAGAGACTGTGCCTTCCATCACCCCATCACAGGAACACCCAAAGGTACTTCCTTTCCTTGACGACCCTAAAAAATACGTACCAGTCGTTGGACTCATGACAATTATTCTGTTTGGAATCTTCCTCGGTTACTTTGTGTTCCAGAGGAGAGAACGCCTCCAAAAGGAGAGAGAGAAAGCTCGTCTTGCCGCCGCCATCGCGGAGAGAGAAAGACATAGCTCGCTAAATTCCAGGTATGCTCAAATGTATTGGGTACATTCGACAATTATGATGAATTCAGCAGTATGTGTGTGTGATAACTTAACCTTAACTCAATGTAACTATATGTACTATGGACACTTGGAAGCTTCCGTACATTCGACAACATTCGACAATTATGAAGAATCCAGCATTATGGGTGTGTGTGTGTGATAACTTAACCTTAACTCAATGTAGTTAAATGTATTATGGACACTTGGACGCTTCCGTACATTCGACAACATTCGACAATTATGATGAATTCAGCATTATGTGTGCGTGTGTGTGTGATAACTTAACCTTAACTCAATGTAGTAATATGTATTATGGACACTTGGAAGCTTCCGTAGGAAATAAGACACGTGTGTCGTTTGCAGGTCATTATTATGTATGTGCGGTATGCGTTAAACTTACTACCCTTTAACATGTAATTATGTACTAAATCAACTTAACAGCTTCCGTAGGACACAAGGAATCCTACTTAGTTGTTACTTCTGGTCACTGTATTTTTTGTACAATCAAAAAAACATAATCATACATATATAAAATAGTAACTTGAAAGCTTCCGTAGGAGACAGAGTAGGTATAATTTCATGATTTCAGTATTATGTCTGCGCTATTGTGACTGCACTTTATTATAAGATAACTTTAAAAGGATTCATTAGGGAGACGTTAAGTCTTGGTATGTCGTAGTGATAATAAAGAAAAAGGTGTACCTAGTAACTATATTGCCACTCTAATTGTTCTTTTTTTCCCTTGAACTATTACTCGCACTTGGTGTTAGCCTTGTTATGTGCCCCAACCCTTTAACATTGCTACGGGAAGTATATGCTGTATGGAAATTGTGTATAATCTTACTGAATCAATTGTATCACTAACTGAGACATTCAAGGTAAAGAGAAAATGAATAAATATGATGTCATTTATTTTTCAGTCCGAGACGGCACGACGTCATTAATGGTAATCCTATGACGCCAGAAAGAGAACCATTCCTAGGAACACCCGTCAGGATAGAGCATCCTCTACCGTCTCGCCAATCGCCGTGGGTGTTTCATACGGACGGGTCGCAAGGTATGACATAGTCACGTGGTGTTCGATAATAACTTATTCATGTAAAACACTACACATTCTGCTGATGTATTTGCAGACATTATGTTGTCCAGTAATATACAACTAAACTTTTGCAGCTGGCTTTTTTGGTTCAGTAAATTGGTGGTGAAACTGTGTCCACACAAGCTGTGTCCACACAAACTGTGTCCACACAAACTGTGTCCACACAAACTATGTCCACACAAAATGTGTCCACACAAACTGTGTCTCTGGAAAACTGTTATCAACATTATACGCTATTCTGCATTTCTTTCAGAAGTGGATGTGAATTGCAATGGTCGACCTGACACCTACGGCGGTTACGGCTATCGTGGCTCATACAGGCGGAGTCTGGCGACTTTCCGTACCGACGAAGAGGGATCGGACAGTTTGTCAGACCTCGGGGCCGCAGCTCCTCACATAAGAGAACGGGTGTACGATCAACCACCAGTAGAGAGATGTAAGTGTTCTATAGCTATATATCTGTCAAGTGATAATGTGACGTCATTTTTACTGTTTCGAAGGCAAAGGGTTAATGAGATATGAATCCACAATAACTTTCTTATGATGTTATTACGGAAAATTTGAAATATATACAAATTAAAGTTTATAATATTATTGTAACAGAAACTTGTTGGAAGCTATATCTTTGTTATCAGTTTGGCAACGTTTTTGGGCACCGTGAGATGCTTAAGTCAATAAAAATTTCAAGATAAACAATGATACTTAGGCGATACATTGTATAATTCAACTCTTTAACCTATACAACAGAGTTGAGACATTTAAGTATTCAATCGATTTGTTTTTCCATTCCAGCTATATCAACTCACACCTACGCTCGTCTGGACGATTTCCACGGTGTTCCTCCGGCGGTTCCCGGTAGACCGGTCCAATTCTTCACGAGTGACCATGCCTCAGGGAACTCTTCGCACGCTCAACCAGATAGCGAAACATCAGCCTCCCAGCAGGGTGAGTAGTCTATACGCATTGTGTATTATTATCTTTACAATTATCCTGACCAGGACCTGTTGCAATTAATTGCTATGAATGTCAGACCATTTCTTGATGATTTAAGGTTTTGATTGAATATATGTCCTTTCAAAAAGTGTCAGATTATAGTCAGTTTGACAACCCCTAGCCTTACCCTTTGTCGAATTGTGTATGACGTCAAAATATATATTGTTCATTACAATAATGAAGGGTGATCGGTGTTCTGATGCTGCAAGGTGCATGAATCACGTGGATTCTTTACACCTTATCACAGACCTACACAAAATGACGATGGTTTTGAACTCCCATTTGTTAATATGTCCCAACCCCATCCAGGCTCTTTCCTTCAATGTACATGACTTAGCCATTCACACTATGCATGGTTTGGCATATTCCTCTACTGTACATTTTTATTCATACCACACATTATGGAAGTACAAATATCGTGAAACCAGCATACACACTATTCGATGATATGACTTATCTTTGTTACTTTGGCTCGCCAGACGAAAAGCCTCCGAGCCTCAACTCGATCGGTACCAACACATCCTCCAACAGGGAAGAATTAGAACGACTCTACGCCAACGCTTGTCGCCTGCAGCAGATGAACTACCAATCTCCGCACTCCTCCACGCAATACTCCTCCTCCCAGTCCCACTCATCTCCCTCTAAAAACTACGACCGCCCGCCGAGGCGATCTCGTGAATCACGTGACTCGCGTCATCGACGTCAGTCCTCGAAAGGGCGCATCACGGGAGAGATCGACATCGGAGCCTTGTATAAAGCGACGTCGAGTGACTTGGAAGCCGGCATCGTGCAATTCACGGAGTCGCCTCCACTGGAATCCGTACCAGAGACTGCTATAACAGCAGACAAAGCACTCTATAGCACCGTGAATAAACCAGGCGGTACGTATTACGTCCGCATTCACACGAACAGGCAACTTACAAGTAGGTTAAGATTGAGGCTAGTTTAACCATGGCAGGAAAAATGAAATAAGCGAAACACGCAACAAAAATGCGGAATCGTGTCATTCTTTGAAAAAAAAAAAATATCATACGTTACAACTTGAATTTGCATACGTGTATATACAGAGCTGTTACCTCATTTTGTCATAGAGATTTTGAGATGATGCAACTGTGAGCTGCAACAAGCTTCAAGACATATTTGTAATGTTTGAACAAAAGCGTTTAGACAGACCGTACTCTTTATAACGGTGTCAAGTCATGAAACAGTTTCGTTGTATAGAGAAATGTTCTCAAAACTAAAACTAAAAATAAAAAAATAAAATAAAATAAAATAAAATAAACAAGATAAAAAATAAAAATATAAGAGCAAAGAGACCAGACCAACCCAGACGATACATTTCGATAAGTTGTTAAAATATGGCAATTTTCAGTTAGTGCATTAATCCCCTCTATGGAAGGTTATATAACAAGGGTCGCAGCAGGGGACTAACCTGTCTAAGCTTTAAAGTTCAAGAGTCACATCATGTTTCGTTTCTATCTGCAGGACCAAGAAGGCAACATGACAGGCCAATCTATCCGGCCACTACCCCGCCAATACCCCGCCACTATCCCGCCACTACCAGTCCATCGCCGATACACTCTAGCGAGGACACCACGGACCACGAACCGGATCACGGAAGCTCTGATAAATCCTTCTCTGTACATCGGCCCATCACGACCCGGTATCGACCAAACAGAAGGGGACCGAGGAGGGGATATGTAGGGAGACCCATCATACGAGCTGGGAGGGCGGTCCATCGACGATACAGATAGTAAGAGAGAGCTGTTTTTTCTTTATAGGACACCCAATAAACTTACCATCATTATAGTTTATCTGTGATATCTGAGATAAATTTTATGATATAACTTCCCCAAACAGCTAAGATAAAATCTAAATCCACTTGGGAGATATCAGATATATAATGTTCATTCACAGACAAGGACGAAGACTTGATCAAGTCTAAATATGACATCATCGAGCCACGTGCACTTGCTTCTTTAGTTGTTGTATGTTTTTCTTTAATTATTTTAATATTTATTTTTTCTGTCACGGTGGTGGGTTTGGCAAAAACTTCATCTAAAATATTGGCATGCCTAACGTGATATCAGAAAAACTAATCACCAACATGCAAGCTGTCTGTTTGACGATGAGCAATGTTTTTTTTTTACATATTTGTGTCTTTTACTTGATTCATTCTTCCCCCTCTCTCATTAGCCACGATAGTCGAAGAAGTAACGGAACACCAAGCAGTAGTTCCGAGGAGACCACCCGGCCAAACTCCCGTTACAGAGATCCCTCTAGCCCGTCTGAGGGTTACATGTCATTCCCTTACGACAGTTTAAGTGCTGCGTACAGTGGTGTCACAGACAGTGATCCGGAGCCCCGTAAACCTTATCTTATTGCCTATAAATACGACAGACGAAAAAATAGAGATAAAGGTAGGTTTCGCGCAACTAGTACGCGTACCATGTGTTTATAAATTAGGCGGGATCTTCCCGGTTTAAAGGTTTTACGGTTTCCAGAACAAAAATTATTGACACTATGTTTATACGGTTGCTACTTATTTACAGGGAAAACGGGCCTTCCATTTTAGTTTAAATGCCATCTCAAGGCTAGTGTCGATAGTCGCGGCACTTCAGCGTATTATCAACTTTCAGTTAAACATGAACTAGGTTGTACAGGAACCGTTCATTACCATTGCAACTGCTACACACTTTGAGATTTAAAAGTCTTAACATATATATACACTTTTCGTTTAACTTCGATTGAAATCCCTTTTTCAGAATATCTAACAACGGTTTTCAATAATTAATGTACCTTTTCTTTTTCTTCTTTCTGCAGGTTCCATTAGTGAACCAGAAAGAGGAAGAAATTTAACCGGTTTCAACCCCATACCGAAAGTGATGCATCCCGAAACACGCTATCACCTACCAGCTCAATATTTAAAACCAAGAAATAAATATCCAGTAAATTTTAGAACATTTCCTCGAGAGGGTTGTTTCCAGCCTCTGAAAAATACGTTCGAAGTACCACCTGTGCGCGATGCTGCACATGGGGATATTTTCGAAGAAGAACTTCAGATTAAAGATAGCTCTGAAGAAGCGAAGAGTAAGGAAGATATTCAGATGGAAGACTTATCGGAAGAGAATGACGTAGAAGAGGTTCCTATGCTAAAGAAAGACGAGCCAGCGCCCCCTCGGCATCCTTGTGAAGGCCTGACAGTAGTATGACCTAGCCTATATACAAAAGTAAACTACCAAATAATGGTGATACCTAAAAAAAGTGTACTTTGAGCATGGATAAACGCCATTTTGTTCTTCAGAAGAGGAAACACGTTTTAAGTAATAACCAGCTAGGAAGATGGTTGGCGGTATTTTGGTTAGCTCCGAGCAGGCTGGGAGATGCAATACGTATATATAACACGGTTGATCCATTCTGCTAATAATTAAACAAATAGATGCACGAGAGGAAAAAATGAACCGTTTAGCGAATAAACAAGACAGGCTTTCTCTTCAGCAAGAACCAATATCAGAAAATAAATGTTTCGTTGAACTGCTACCTATCGTAAAGGTATGTTTCGTTGAACTGCTACCTATAGTCAAGGTATGTTTCGTTGAACTGCTACCTATAGTCAAGGTACGGCAAAATATTACTTCGTTCGACATTATTCTGAGAAACACTGACTCAATGAGCGTTAGTGGGGGTACTACTCCGTTTATACATATTGAATTTGTCGCTAATCTATTTCTGCTTAACCAGTGAAGAATAATCTTAATCAGTAGACGACCAGTTTCAGATACAGTGAACCCCAAAGGAAAAACTACTTTTCTTAAAGGACCAGCCTTCTTGCAATGGAAGATCACATATTTTATTACCTTTTCCGCACCACAAATGTTGATGAGAACTCAGTTTAAACTGCATTTTTGCGTTGGGAAAATTATAACAAATAATTGTTCAGTTTATGAATTTTCACGAAGTCACGTGACTTCCATCTTCAGTTTTATTCTATCCGTGAGATGTAGACGGTATTTTTATTTATTTCTCGACAACAGAATTTTTAACTTAGTTAACATAGTTGTATCCATATAGTGATCTCTTGCAAGACTTTTCATATTTGTGACTGAAATCATCTTTTTATTGCAAATTTTTGGGAAACGAAGGAAATCATAGAGATTTTTATCCATAATTCTCTAAATTTGTGCAATTTTTTTTCTGATATTCGTACAGTTCTAATCAATTATTTTCTTTTTCGTATGAATTTTGTTACGTATTTTGTCTTGCCACACATGTATTTGTTGTTTCTTTTTGCAATCATCTATTTGTTTGAAAGTCTGGGGTTCCAATCTTTGAACTAATGATGCAAAAAAAAATTTAAAATTTTTTTTTCCCCATTTCTTCTTAGGAATAAGAAAGATCTAATATGGTCTGCATTGTAATTTATATTTCCTTAATATAATTCAAAATGGTTACTTGGCAAAAATCGAAGACATGTTTCAATTTAAATTTTCGTTAGGTTTCCGCTCTATAGACACGGACACGGACACGGACACGGAAACGGACCATGAGGTGTAGGGAGCTATACCCTTCCTTGTTTACCCCCCCCCCCCATATTTCACGTCTAAAATGTTGATATTTTTCTTTAGGAGGACGATTACACTTCTTACATGGCGTCGGCTTTAAAAACACCAGAACTACGCACTTTTTCATAACCCTTCATCCGCCTTACCTGTCGAATAAAAACAATTATTGCTGCCGTTCTTATATACAGTTTTCTTGTCCTACTTTGTTCCTCTTCAATTTGAAGAACTTGTCATAATCCAGATGAATTGAAATGGGGGAGAGGAATGGTTGGGGAGGGGAAGGAGAGGGATGGGAAGGGAGGGGTAAGGAAACACCCTATCTGTTTTGTAATCATTTTTAACCTTAGCTCGTTGTTACGTTCATCCCCTAATCACCTATTACAGCAACTGTGGGTTCCAAGAGAAAAGATCTTCGGTAATTGAATTGATAAGGACGATGTCTTGAATGCGAGTGAGATTTAAGTTTGCTACTTTTAAAGGAGGAGACGGGCCCCTTTCATTGCTTCTCAATACTCAAGCTAACATGGCCTGGTGTGTGTGTGTTTTGACTTATTTTGATGACGATTTGATGATGTGATGTAACTTCTAAAATGAGAAAATATATTCAAAGCAAAACGAGTTAAAATAGACATCTTTATCCTTACTTTAAATAAAACAAAAACTGTTAGCAAACTGCTTATCCACTGAGTCTTATGTTGTCCCTTGTAGTTTATGTTACTTGTCATTCAGCCTCTGACGAAGATCCTGCTAGGATCGAAACGTCAGGCCCACTATCTTTGAAACCTTAAGGAAAAACAATGGTCATGCAAATATTAGCCATTATCCAAAAAGAAAGGAAATTATTTTAAAATTTGTAAGACTCATATTTTTATTGAGAAAACGGAAGAGGGGATGGAATTGTCAAAAAAGCATACACTTATTAAAGTGTTACATATTCATGAATTGATTGCGCACTTGCGCAATACACTGTTAACTAGTTATTATTTCGCAGCGTGAGAAATTCGAATTCTCAACATATGATCCAGTAATAAAAGTAAGGGTACGTGTGGAGGAACATGAATATTCATGTTGTGACGTTTCAGACGAAGAACTGCGATCTCTAATAAGTAAAATGCAGTTAGATTCAGGATCGAGAGGGCTTGAGGTGTGGTAGCGTTGAATGTAGATATGTACAGATTGTGAATGTTTTATGATCACGTGATGATATAATCGAAGTGATTCGTTCTTTTATCCAAGAGATGGTATTAAAATGACGTAATTTGTTACGTCATAGAAAGGATTTTTTTTATACAACCGAACAGAGAGAGAGAGAAGGAGTAAAGGCCATCAGTTATTATGGCCTTTAATTATGCTAGAACTTTCCAATAATGGTCACTCATGTTTAAACCTACAAATTCTCAACTTTCCTCACTGAGACAAACATTTATCTTAGATACCGCTATCTGGAAATTCAAATTTACATCTAAGAATCCAATTTCGAAAAAATTTCAGTAATTTTTATTAAGGAAAAAAAATCGGGCTCTTACTGATGATCTTTGACGAGACGGTATTTTGAAAGATTGAAGCAAATTGAAGAAAGATTGAAAAAAGAAGGTATAGTCAATAGTATATTCCCTTGGTACGGAAATTGGTTCAGGCAATCGTTAAGACAACAGTAAGTTTTATTTTAAACATTTGGACGAAATAGCTGGTGCGACTATATAAACTATTGGTTTGTTTTAAAGTTACTTTTAGTCGTAAATCATAAAAAAAAAAATTTTGTTAATTAAAACAAATGAAATGGCTTTCATAGCGTTATGAAAATTTTGTTAAAAATATTTTTTTGGGGCATTACGTTGTTAAAATACGTCACTAAGATGACAAAAGAGTTGTATATTTCCAAAGTTGTGAAGTATCGAAACGTAATTATGTTGTTAGCTTGGAAAGAAAATAGGTTCTTTGCGCACATTCTCATTATTCATGTCAATGAAACAATAAAATTAACATGAAACCAAAGAAAATTAACTTATTCAGTAGTTAGTGATCCATCATTAATTGCTATTAATTGAAACATGAAATGTAACAAAAATAAAATTCCGATTTTTTATTTTTTTATATTAACGAACATTCGACCCCACTCGAGCATGGATATATAATCTATTTTCGGAGCATCAAAATTGTTGCAGGCCATTAATATTTCTGTCAAATGTCAAACATTAACCTAAATTGGTAGTTTGAATATCAATTGGTTGGAAAAAGATATCAAATATTTCATTTACGTTTGGAAAGGAAACGGGTTTTTTTTGGTCTTTGGTATCATTTATTCGTACAATAATGAAACCAGAAAGGAAATGGAACAGGTTCTAATAAAGCTGATTTGAAAAATTTACTTATTTTCCACGTAAAATACCAGTCTTTGTTATTTTTTTGGGGTTCTTCTTGATTTCCGAGATAGAGATAAAGGGAGAGAGAGAGGGGAGGGGGTCGGGGAGAGGTTTTCACCACTGACTTTAATTTATTTATGATTTAAATGGCCCGTTGCAAGGACTTCTTAGCATCTAGGACGACATTAAAGTAGTGAGGGCGCCCTTGAATGTGGTGTTAACAGCGTAAGCATGGGACATACTGTTACTTATAAAAGAAGGATATTACACAAATACAAAAACTCCTCGTGAAGAAAAGTGGGACAATAAGGCAGTTAATCACTCGGAAGCCTTATATGTTTTATACAAGTTAAAGGACACTGCAACAGTAGACCCTTTACAGAAAGATTTGTATGTATTTGTGTGTATTTATATGTATTTGTATGTATTTTAGATCCTCCTGCAAGCAGGAACTCGCGAAGAAGCCATCCTTGGCGTATCAAAGCTGCAAGCTGACCGAAGTCAGTCTCTTATATTCATATTTAACGTCCATGATTATGAAGTGTAAATTGTCAACAACTCTGTAACTGGACGACATACATTAATCTTGGAGTGACTCGAACTCGGGACCTTATGATTGA
>JAAAKB020108574.1:0-12957 GCA_010014835.2 Apostichopus leukothele | reverse complement strand
ACTGGACGACATACATTAATCTTGGAGTGACTCGAACCGGGGACCTTATGATTGAAAGGCACCGGCGTTAACCACTGGGCTAACACTCCATAAGAATCAGTGTAAGAATTAGAGTAATAGAACCACATATATTGAAGGACATCAAATATCTCTAAACATATATAATGAGGAATGTTACATTATGTCACATAGTGATCGTGCGAAGTATGTCCCATGCCATGTACAAATCCCCTCACCAAATCGATCATGAAAAGTTTGATGACATGCTAACATGTATTGTTCATCTGACACAAAAAAAACTTTTATCCTCAACTTGTCGTATTAGTAACAAATGAACACTATCCTACCATTGCTAGTTTATATGTCACAGTAGAGCTGAAGTGACTGAAGCATTATAACTAAAAGCACAACCCTGTTAGCGGAAATGTAAGGCACTGCACAAAGCAACATAGATCTATCATCAACCTGATCAAGTGCCTAACATCTTGTCTGGACTGGAGGGTTTTCTAAAATTGTTTTTTTAACAAAGTAGTCAAATTATTTGTGTGCCATATCAGTGTCATTTTTGGGGAGCCCAGGTTATATATCCCTTCATGTCCCTCTCCTTTTACTATAATATTAATATATACATCCCCTTTAATAATAAAATGCCTATAAGTTCATGGAAATATCGATCCGTTCTCTTGGTCTGTTGTTGCCGTTTCTTTATCCAGAATCTTCCATAACCGTGTCCTCCAACAGTCCTATAAGAGGCTCTACCGCCGAACTGGTTTGCTCCTTTGTGTCGACCGTGCAAGATATCGTGGTTAAGTGGGAGCGGGAGGTCGACGGGCAAGATGTGCCTATAGCTGCGTATAACTTTAAGGGAAAGACTTCGGAGTACAACGCCGGCGACGACCGTTACGTCTTACAATACGAGGAGACCACCAAATCGTCCAACGCTATTCTACAGATATTGGGCGTCTCTTTGGACGACATCGGCAAATACAAATGTGAGAGATTCGGAGTCGGCAGCGATACGGAGTCGCTCCAGTTGGAAGTTTTGGGTAAGAAAGTAAGAAAGAAAAAGGTACAAAAGTGTCTGTGAAAATCCAAAGCCATCAAGATGTAAACTTGGTGGAATAACTCAGTAACTCTGTATCGCATCCCAAGATGCTGTGCAAAATTGTCAGGTTGCTACACATATAGTTGCAACAATGTATCTAGCAGTTTTTGTGTACGCAGGAACCGTAGTATTTTATAATCTTGAGACCAAATCCAGAGTTTTTACAACTACTGTACTAGACAAAATTTCAAAACTAAATCATTCTCAGAGCGTTTTTCCTTCTGTTTGGGTGTTTGTCTCGAGAATTTATTTCATCATGATTGAATTTCGCAGCTAGTGATGTTTTCCGTACATGTATGTACAATATGTTATGATAATAAAATTCCATCTTCTCAAGACCCTTTGTTTTCAGCAGAAATAAATGGTTTGAACTTTTGCATATTTTAGCCCTATATGTTCCATTTCCCATCCGATTCAATTAGGTTTTAGGAACAGTGCTTGTATGTTCACATATATGAAGGTGTCTTCATTTTTACATGTTAATTGTTTATATGTTTTGCATACATGTTTATCTTATCAGTTATTACATTTTTACATTCTAAATTGTTGTATTTGCAATTTCATACAAGTGCACTTGTTAACAATTTTTACACGATAGTGTTAGCATTTTTACATGTTTATAGTGATAGTGTTTACAGTTTTCTCATGTTAAGGTTAGCATTTTAACATGTTAATAGTGTTTACATTTCTACATGTTAGTGTTAGCATTTTTACATGTTAATAATGTTAAAATTTTCATTGTAAATGTTAGCATTTTAACATGTTAATAGTGTTAACATTTTGACATGTTAGTGTAAGCATTTTTTCATGTTAATAGTGTTAGAGTTTACATTTTGACATGTTACTTAATGTTAGTTTTTAATATGTTTTTTCATATAAGTGTACAATAGTTACATGATATGCAGTTTGACATGTTTAATTACATAGCAATTTGACATGTTAATAGTATTTTTAACTAGTATTCATAACTTCCATGAGTCAGTGCAACCAATGTGTTTACAGTATGTTTACATGCCGAATGTTAGCGTTTGCAAGCAACATTCATAATCATTGTTGATTTTAAAGTACAATGGGAGTACCATGATCATCATCGATCATCATCATCGTCATCATCATTGTAACCATGGAAACTGTCTCTCTTATTTCAGTTCCTCCAGATGATATCGGGATCACTGATACCAGGAGCAACACGCAAGTACCACACGAAGGAGTCTTACGGGTGACTGCGGGAGAACCCACCGCCATCACCTGCCTTACTGATTTCAGGGGTACTCGCCCCGCCACTGAACTCGTCTGGCGAGCAGAAGATAATATCGTCGATACTCCTTCGGTCGCCACGATGACAGAAACACCTGCGGAGCCAAGACTAAAGCAGACCATCAGTCGGATGAATTTCTCAACTTCGTTCGCAGCTCACGGCACGTGGCTGGAGTGTCAGGGGAACCACGATGGCCTACAGGAACCCTTGAGGGCACGGGTGACCCTCGACGTAGACGGTGAGTTTGCACTTGGGGTCCGAGATGAACATTTTCTGACAAATATTGCCATGGGCTCTCAAATCAAATAACGATTTCGGCTCACTGATATATTTAAACGGAAAGAGGGGGTAAAATTGTTTTCATATTCTTGACGGCTTGGAGACTTTGTAGAATTTTTCAATTATGGGGAGCAGTTTGATCGAATGGAAAGAGGATGAATGGCCTTGCGATCTAAGGACTGCAGGTTTGAGTCCTGGCCAGGAGATGATATTATATGTTGTTTTCCTTATTCCTTGGCAATTAAGGTACTTAAATCTACATTAACTTGGTGCATACATGGGAGCGTTTCTTGTTAATATAGTTGCACGTGCTGGTGTTTGGCTACACCCTATAGGAATTACACAGAGATGTGGCACAGCACAGATAGTGCCCCGAAAGCAACTGTCTGAATTGTAAACACGTTGATGTGACAAGTGACCAATCACCAGGGGTTAAGTGGTTGTGGAAGGTGTGTGAGAAGACCTTGCCTTCATACAAATACAGTTTGTAAAACTTCAAGTTTAACCTTTTTACTTATTGTTTTTATAAAAGAAACATGTTGGGCTGTTCAGAGATAATGCTTCATTCAGATACTGTAGAACTGAGTCCTAATCTGAGCTCTGACAATTTTTGTATTTTATTTCTGTAACCCCCTCTCTATTTTTACCTAACTGCACACACACGTTAAAATTGACTGCGTCATTCTGAAATGTGTGAAACAATTCATTAGAGTGCCTGACAATACAAAATCAATGTTTATGTCTTTAAGTTGAACATTTGATGTAAACAGTTTTAGTTGGAGGTTGTGTAGATTAAACTTTCGGTACTGGAGAAAGTGGTTACGATTTGAATTACAATCAGGGCAACTACAGTGTCTATCAGTGCAGCTCCATCTGACCGTGTGCAATATAGTAAGAAAGCATACCTCGATTTACCGTACACCAAAGCCTGCATGGATTTCTCGTGTGAGAGGCGGTTACAACTGGTTTGTGACACTGGAGGGCGTGAGCATACCTGGGAGGGGTGAGGGGTATCTGGGGACATGTTTGTTAAACATCCTAATGTCAAACAAGTATAATATTATTAGATAAAATGTTAAAAAGGCAGAAGAACTTTTATTTGTTGCTATAATTTAGTGTTCACAGCCAGTGTTTCAATGTCAGATGATGGCATGGGTTCAAAATGCTGGATTGCAAACATTGCATTTTTGATTCCTTCTCTGAAACAGCGGGGCGGAGGAGTGTTAGCCCCAGTGCCTTTCAATCATAAGGTCCCCAGTTCGAGTCACTCCAAGATTAATGTATGTCGTCCAGTTACAGAGTTGTTAACAATTGACAATTCATAATCATGGACGTTAAAATATGAATCTAAGAGAATGACTTCGGTCAGCCTGCAGCTTTGATAAGCCAATGATGGCTTCTTGCTACTTGCAGGAGGATCTAAAATACATACAGTACATACATACATGATCATGAAAATCCACAAGTTCCACTTTATTGTACTTTTATTCAAAGGAGCTAAGCAGTTTCAACATGTTCACCATTATTGTTAAGAAAATCCTACCAAAGCAACCTTTTAACAGTGGGCAAACATTTATTCTGAACCATTTTGACATCATATGACCTTTGATTTTTGCCAAATTGCATGGATCAATTTATACACAGACTAAAGTTCAATCAACATTGAATTTTGGAGATATCGTATTTCAAAGTTTGCTTCTGACATATGTTGACTTCACTATCATTCATCTATACCAAAAAAACAATATAATACTTGTACTCACCAAAGTACATGGACCAATTTACCACATAATAACATCAAATAACATTAATGTTGGAACTTATGTTGACTTAATAAACGAATTAAGAAATCATTTAAACTCAGTTTACCGAATGGTACGTTGTATTGATTGTAACGTTAAAATAGAAGCATGAAATTCCTTGATACACCAATTTCAACTGAGTCATTTAGCAAATCAAATCTCCAAATGTAAAAAAAACAAAGTTGTGGTAGCAAAGTTGTGGTAGCATGAGAGTATGTGTAACATTACTTTAAACTTCAAACTTTCTTCTGTAGAACTAAAGACATTGTCATATCATGGTTTAGTGTTTTTTACATTTAACATCCCCCTTTAGATCATCATTCCATAGTTTTTGATATTTCACTAACTTCAATGTTACAAGTTGCAAAAATGTGTTTCTAAGATACAAAAATTTGACTTTGCCACCTTCCGGCTTAATACTTAGCAATTCTAAAGAGACCACGGTTGACCCCTAAAGTACAAGTGTAACACATGTAATTATGCTACTCACCAAATACATCAATAGTTATGTTATAAACTGCATATTTCTTGCCATCTTTCCTTAGCTGACAGTAAAGTGTCTGGCCATCTATGACGTTATCTACCATGAATGAAGCATTTCTTGTTGTTGCATCACCAGTAACTTCTCCAGTAGAAATACCATTGTCATCTAAATTCTCATGATGTCTTGACAGAACAAACTCTAATTGATTAATGTCTGTAGAACTTGGACCCTTAGCAGCTGTGCAAGTCACAGGAACTGTTACTCCGGGATTTTTACGGGTATAGGAGGCATCTATTAGAACTTAAATGAGGAAAGAATGAGAAACACTCATAGTGTAGGCAGCATCTATTAGACCTTAAATGAGGAAAGAATGAGAAACACTCATAGTATAGGCGGCATCTATGAGACCTTAAATGAGGAAAGAATGAGAAACACTCATAGTATAGGCGGCATCTATTAGACCTTAAATGAGGAAAGAATGAGAAACACTCATAGTATAGGCTGCATCTATTAGACCTTAAATGAGGAAAGAATGAGAAACACTGATAGTATAGGCGGCATCTAGTAGATCTTAAATGAGAAAGAATGAGAAACACTCATAGTGGTCTTCATAAAATATAAGATCATACTGTGCTAGGACAACTAAATGTTAACCAAGATGGTAATGCTTTGCTGAGAATGAACTGATATTGCTAACACAATATTGTGATGAGAAAGAACTGAAATTGCAAAGATAATACTTTGATGAGAATGTACTAAGATTGTGAAGTACAATATACTGAACACCATTTACTGAATTTACAACATTGAATAATGATTGCCTAGACTGAATAATTGAGAATGAATCTTAAGCATATTACCAGCCCACCTTCCTTCAAGGTTCCAATGAACACACCTGTAGTAATATTCGTATTCATAGACAAATGAGCTGTTTGCTTGGCTCAACACTGAATTGTGATAAACTTCCTGACATAACATTATTATGACAGAACAAAGAAACAAACTAACATGGAAAAATTGTTGTGCAATAATGTCATGCTGTAATTTACTACAGATCGTAAATTAAAACATGCATTTTCTAATTAACTCAAATTGTATATGTTGCTGGTAACAGTGATTTATCATAATTCTACTGGTGTAGGCAGCTGCAAAAATACAAACTGATCTAGAGCTAAAAGAATGAGAAATCATTATTAAAATCAGCCACTAACGAAGAACTTATAGGTTCAACTGATGAAGGCAATTCTTACAACCAAGTTCTCTACTTCATTGGGGTTTAGAAACTTGATCACTACAATGATCATGCTTCAGACAAGAACTGCAGTAGGTACAGACTCCTCACGTCACCTATAGCAATGAATCATGTTTGAATGCATAAATTTCCTTTATGACTTTCAATGTTTCCAGTTTTTCTTTAAATGTCATTTCATATTATCCGGTGGCACCGTGCTCTGATGCAATCATGACAGAATGTTTCTTACCTGTCTGACATAAGTTGGGTGAAAATAGTTCCACCCATTCAGGATTGCAACCTCCAGAGCAGCTTCCTGTTACTTTGTTGCAGTTACTTTCTGAACAGTGACAATCATCTGCACAGCTTTCCCCAAAGCGTGGCCCTAGACACTCTGTAAATCAAAATGCTCTACATTTCATTCTCTATACTGTTAGTTATTGTAATATCTTTGTATATGATGCCCTGATTCAATGTCTTTTTTTCTTTTTACATAAAATTGATAAGAAAGGCAAAGATAAAATTCACTCAATTGCTAATTAATGATAACACGTTTAATCACTATTGGAATAACATCAGGCATCCTGTTACTTTTGATATTTTTAGAGTGGCAGTTCAGCTTGCTGCAAAATTTAACAATGCAGATTGAAGGAGGCTACTGGAAACTGCATATAAATTGATTTTAATGTCCCACTTCAAGGGTAATATACACATTCCCATGCCTACACACTTCTTCATAAAGTAATATATGTCATACTCTGGTTGTGGCAATGAATTTCATTCCAGAATTTGTCATTTCTACAAAATATTAAGAGAAAATGGAATTATTTTGTGACCAAAGCTGTTATTTTATGTTGGTTATCCATCTGACATCTAGGCACACAATTCCCAGTCCAGACTAAAGTCTTACCTTCACAATTATGGAGACCAAACAATCTTTAGTACATGCATCTCTACATAAACTGCCATATGTCTATATTTAATACATACTGTATATACAAATCCTAATTTCTTTGAAGCCCATTTATGTAACTTTTGCTTTGGCTCCTTGCATAAAATTGAAATTTTTACATTATTATGTTCTTTTCTTCCTTCATCTACCTCATCATACTCTTCGTCTTTCTTCTCTTTTTTCCAGATGTGGTATTCCTTTATGAGATCAGCTGCTATTTGTTAACCTTATCTGCATTCTGTTCAGAATATTGTGCTTTAGGTTTCATGTTGTGTTTATGACAGAAGGACTCTATATTGATCAGAACATGAACAGTTAAAACCCAATCCACGCATATTTAAGATATATTTATTCAATGAAAACAATACGAAGTACATTTCTTTTTGTACTGTGAGGAATCCATTGTCTTTTGTTCAAACTCAAAGTTTGAATTGTTTCTTAGACAAGTCCTCAAGTACTCCATACAAAGAACTTCTCGTGGTAGACTCTAAGTATAATCAACATGAAACAGTTGAAAGGGACACCAGAAATAAAATTTTGAGATACAGTCCACTGAAGCTAGTTTTTAAAAAAAATTGAAATTTGACTGACTGGCAAAAACATTTAAACCTTCACAAAATACTGAGCATGAACAAATGTCAAAATGTTAGAGAAGGAAAGTGGTACCATGGCGACAGCATAACATGTTCCAACATGTGTAGTATCATAAACATTAAGTTAGTTGGAACAACAGGAGACCTTAAGATAAAGCTCAGTCACCTTGTCCCCCACCCCCCTCTCCAACTGACAACCTAGTCATGGGATGGTGGAAAAAAATCATGTTTGATTTCCATGAAAGAGAAATTACGATTTAATGATATGATAGCAATCTCTCTTCTCTGAGAAAGTGGTCAAAAGCTATCAATCTACAAAAATTTGCTGATTTTTTTTGTGTCCAAAGGGGTAATATTTTGTATAAAATATGTAGGTGACAGTTGTAATGAAAACCTTTAACAACTATATATTAACTATTCGTGCAACCTGACCAGTCTAAGCTGCCGTCTTAAAATTAATTTATAATCTAGTGCATTTTTTGGCGATATCAAATGTCTTTACATTACTTTTTATAAATGGAAACTGTTTGGAAATAGATTAAATAAACACATCTCTATGCTCATATCATTCTTTTCAAAGTACGGTAATTTATGACACACTCTGGTTATGGCGATGAATTATGTTCCAAAATGTATAACTTATGCAAAAGTTCCAAAATGTATAACTTATGCAAAAGATGAGAGAGAAAATGGATATTACTTTGAGAATTAAACTGATACTTTATGTGGCTTTTCCATCTGACATCTAATTATTCACACAAATCACAGGCCAGACTCAAGCCATACCTGCACAGTTCTGTTCTCCCGTGTGAACTTCATAGCCTGGAGCACAACTTTGGTTTGGACATTCTCCCGTTATCTTATCACATGCAACATTCCCCACGCAGTGACATTTACCAGTGCAGGTAGATCCATAATAGTCAGTAGTACAAACTTCAGGAACTACAGGGATAAAAACAAATGTTTTCAAAATGCGTTTGAAGTTTGAAGAATTGCCTTTCTGTTACGGTTAGTTGTGTAAATTCTTATTGAGACCAAACAATTTTAACTACATGCATCTCTACATAAACCTTCATGTCTATAGGTAATACAAACTGTACAGATCTACAAATCTTAATGTCTTTGAAAGCCAATTTATGTCAGTTTATAGTAGTTTGTTCTTTTCATTATACTCTTAATCTTCTTTATTTTTCTCCAAATGTGGTATTCTTTAATAAGCTCAGCTGCTATTCTTAGACCAAATCTGCATTCTGTTCAGAAAATTAGGCTTTATGTTTGATGTTGTGTTCTTGATAGGAGGACTAAATATTAATAGAAACATGCAAAGTTAAAACACAATCAACACATATTTAAGATATATTTATTCAATATGAAATACATTTCTTATCAAACTGTGTGGATTCCATTGTCATTTGTTTCAGTCAAAGTTTGATTTGTTTTTAAGAAAAGTCCTCAAGCACTCCATACAAAGAAAATTTCATAGTACACTTAAGGTATCATCAAAATGACACAGTTGGAATGTACACCACAAAGAAGATCTTGACATACAGTCCACTGAAGCTAGTCTTTTGAAATTTGAAAATTGAAATTTGACTTACTGGCAAAAACATTTAAACCTTCACAAACAAGCTAAGGAAAGTACTACCATTGCAACTGCATAACATCTTCCAACATATGTAGTAACATCAAAATAAAGTTATTTGGAAAAACAGGAGACATTGAGATAAAACTCAATGAACCATCTTTACCCCCCCCCCCCCCTCCAACTGACAAACTAGTCATGAGATGGTGGAAAACATCATGAAGAGATCACTTACCATTTAGTGATATGATGACAATTATCTCTCTGAGAAAACTGGTCAAAAGATGTAAATTCTTTTTTTGGTGCATTAATTGTCCAAAAAAGTAATATTTTTTTATAAATGTATAGCTGAAAGTTGAAAACCTTTAACAACTATATAATATTCATGCAACCTGACCAGTCTCAGATGCCGTCCTAAACTTGATGTATAATCCAGTGCATTTTTTTGGATATCAAATGTCCCAGTGAGTACAAATTTTCTTACAGTGGCAATAAAAAAGTCTAAAGTTTGATTTGGTGACTATGTTTTGACTGTACTGGGAGGAGTAGGGGAGGTGGGGGAGGGGGAGAGGTCATTAACCATTAGGGTTTTAAACAATGCACAGTACTTTTATAATGTACAGGATTTAAGATATATGATCAGATATTAGCTCCCAGTCCATTCTATACAAATTGAGTTTCTATATTTATTGCATTGAACAAATGTATCCTTAACAGCTCTGTATAGGAAGCTGTTCCATGGGATCCTGCAACACATCCTCATTGTACAAATGATTCACCTGTTTTGTGATGTAAATGAAGCTGCAACGTATCGCAGTTGAGTAGGTTTGAGATCAAAGCAAGTCATTTTCCACTAATCAAATCAAATCAAATGTTAAATTGGATCTATATCCATCAAGTAACAGTACTTACCCTGACAATTTGTCCCTGACCATCCACTACTACAGTCTGTTGATGCTCCTGTACAGACTCCTGTATATCTGTCACACTGACCAGACTGACAGTGACAGGTCTGTAGGCAGCTGGCTCCATAGCTTCCTTGATCACATGCTGATGGGCAAAGTAAAGAACTGCTTATTTAAATGAAGTTGGAACTGATGGGAAATTTTTTCTATTGAATACTTTCATGTAACAGTTCAAAGCACTTTTATTGACAAATTCCTACTTTAGCTTGCAAAAAGTAACATGCAGAATGACGTTTTTTTTCACACTAGCATACTCCACAAGTTAATATAACATAAAAGTTATAACAACTATCTGACATACTTGATTGACATAACCAGACTGTTGGTCTGGTATCAGTGTCAATTCTATTAACAGAAAAAAATGCCAAAACAGAAAACACCAGATGTCACTCACAATGGAGTCAAGTTATTTACTAAATTATCTTTTAATAGAAATAGTTATCTAAAAATCATACATTGTACTTTGGCAAGCTATAGTATCCACTATAAATTTGTTGAAAAACCAAAGCTGTTTTGAAGTTCCAACTACTGTAAACCTGATCAATGAAAGCCACTGAGGGTCTGCCTGCTTGCTTTTAGTCTGTGTCACAGAACCAACTGTACTTCCAGAGACTTAGAAGGGTAACTTTGATGTTGACACAATAAACAGTCCTTAACTTAAAATCCTTACAAATCAGTCTTCAGCACACTACAATGACCATTACATTTTGCGATATGTAATGACCATATCTCTTCTCTCTTTGTTAACTGAGTTAGTAAAGAGAAACCACTTACTAGTTTCATTATAAGTAAAAAAATGCAATCTCATAGTTGAGAATTGGTCAACAAAAATCTAATAGATAAAGCGTAAGCAGGTTTAGTAATAATTTCTCCTTCAACATTTTAGTATATATAATATCAAAATATGTTTAGAAAAGAAAACTTAATCCTGAATTCCTCAGGAGGATTATACCTATTCTAATAAGTTGTCAGTGTTTTAATATGAAAATTAAACTAGCTGGAGTAAGAAATGTTGCCTTTCATTAATAGCTTAGCAATTGTTTTCTTTTTCTTTAATGCAAGTTTTAGGGGTTAAAGGTATATGTTGATAGTTTGGGGAGTTTCATGTATATAACAGCAATTTTCCTGTGTCTCAAAACGCGCTGGACGGAATATTGACCAAATTTCTGTATTTAGATTAGAAGCTTTAATTACTTATGCTACAAACCAAAAGTGAATGATTCCTATTCAACTAACATCGCAATTCAAGTTTATGGTTGACCAGTTATGGCTCCCACCCAAAAAATTCCCGATTAATACAGAATTTCAATAATTAATACTTCAAATCCGTATTACACCTTATTTTCCTATTGATATAATATAACTCTGGACGGAAATTTACAGCCTTGCCATGGAAGTTTAGCAAGTTAAAGATTTTCTTTTTTTTAATGAAATGCTGGACAATTTTAATCCTTTGGAACATGTTCATGGTCACCATTCAAGGGCTGGGGACTCTTCTTTATATTTGTATTTCTTATCTAATTTCCAGCTGTGGTTCTCTTCAGTGGCATCTTGCAGTGCACTGTGCAGTAGGTTGTCCTGAAATGTCTTGTTCATATGACATATGCAAAGCCATCTTGTTAAGCCATTATCCTACCAAAATTTAAATTCCAAAAGCCATACATCCCTAAATTACACGATAAGGTAGGAATGATAAAACCTTTACAAAAACATGATGGAAGAGGAAAAGATGTTCAAATATTTAAGTACAGCTCTACCGGTAAAGCAGTCCAACCCCTTCCATCCTGTATTACAGCTACAGCCATATGGGTGGGCAAGGCAGAAGAGGAAATTTCTGCATTTGTCAGGTCCGTCAGTGCTAGAACATCTCTTTTCACATGTGTCTCCATATCTGTTACCTCCACAACCTAACCAAAAAATATAAATACATCAAAATGCTGCCGTAGTCACGTGAGAAACATCTCAAACTCAGTGCTGTTTCCAAGAAGGCATACAACTACATTAATTACCAGTCAACACAAAAGCTGCATTCTTATACTAATCTGCAGACACTACATTGTTTAAAAGCATAGGAATTAGGAACAGGAACAATGAGTGCAAAGGTTTATTGTCATAAGTATTACATGTTTCAAGTGTATTGAACAAAATCATATAATGCGTCTAGTAAAATTTTGTCATCAACAAATTAGGAAATTATTGAAAACTAACAAAATATGGTACCTACACCATTTCATGTATTACACTGACAATATCCACATTTGATGACACAGAAAACCCGTACACAACCCAGTCACAAATATGTTGGCTATAAATGACTGAATTCAGTTGATATTCAGTGCAAAGTACAGTTCAAGAAAGCTTGATGAGTCATGCTGATCTTCCTGACACTTATCTCAGAAGCTTGGACCAATATAATATTGGTGTATATGAGTAACACATTGGGTAGAAGAATCCTATTGTTTTGTGGGTAGGTTAAAGATCATTTGGCGTCACCAGGGGCCAAATAGTAAAAACCTTGTAAACACGATATCTCAAGGATGTAAGCTTGGACCAATCTCATATTTTGTGGGTAAGAGGACCACATTTAGGAGTAAAAGCATCTAGTTTATTGTGGAGGTCAAAGGTCATTTGGGGTCACCAGGAGTCAAATTGTGTAAACCTTGTAAACATAATTATCTCAAGAAGGGAATGTCGGACGAATCTCAT
>JAAAKB020108464.1:0-12960 GCA_010014835.2 Apostichopus leukothele | reverse complement strand
AAAAAAAAAAAAACACTATTCTATTATTTCTATTTTTTGTTTTTTTTTTTTTTTTTATTTTTTTTGTTTTTTTTTGTGTTGTGTGTTTTTTTTTTTTTTTTTTTTTTGAGTGGGGGGGGGGGGCACCTGTACTGGTACTTGGGGTAATGGATATATGTACTCAATCATACTGTAGTCATAATTGGATCAATGTCAAAAATCTAGTATTATGACCCTATAGTGCAAGACTAAAGGACTGGTTCATACTACAAGTATATCATGGGCAATAGATGTAAACGAATGTTATATTTGTTAAAAACATCTTCATCGCAAGTGGTCATTTTTACGTTTAGCCAAGGGCTGAATTTTGTTCGACATTTGTAGCACATAGAGTGCTTTAAACGTCACTGATTGGAAACTTGATCTCCCAGCCTGAGTTCCAAGACTGATTTAAAGAGCGATGGGTCCAAATGTTCAGGCTTTCCCTGAAAGTAGGCAAATAGGTGGGCAGTAATAGCTTCTTAAAGATGATATGATGATAATAGTTAGTTTGTATTTTCCAAATTGATTGTGATCATAAGGGGTAGTTTACGGACGGGCCCATTAAACTATGTACTCAATGCATGTTACACCTGCTTCGTAGGCCTATATACTATTGTGTGCATTGGGATGTGTTCAACGCTACATTAGTGTTGTTCAGACTTGTGTTAAATATGTTGGCATAGCTGTGAAGTTTGCATCAATTTCATAATAATATAGCGCAACACTGCTATAGTTTTTATGTATAGCTATAACATGCTTTACTGCATAATAAACTAGCCTTTAGTACTCATACTCATACTTAGAGCTTTGTACGCAAGTGTTTGTACCCATCCCAAGTGAAATTATACTTGTACTAATGTTGTTGTACTGCAAGTCTGCTTTTAATACAAACCTTTCTACTTGTTTGGTTTGTATTCTTTGGTAGCTTCTCTATTTGTATTTAAGAATTAAATGTGAAATTTACTTCTTTTTTTGGCCTTTCTCTTCAACTTTCAAGATTCGTCAACTGAAAATGGTGATGCTCTCCATGTGTGTCAAACAGTACAGCAAGAATACCCACAGAATATTAATTTGAAAGGTAAACCATTCTTCGGGACAACAGTCTGTCTCTTGAAAGGACAGGTGCAAATCTAAATGCTGTCAGTAAATGTTATCCAAGCTTCAAAATTGAGTGCAGGAATATATATTATGTACAGATGAAATTGTAGTTATATACCAAAAAAAAAAACACATTGAAAGTACTGTAGATGATACTTTGAATTTATTATAGGCAACTGGTTTAACAGAAACACTTTCCCTTGAATTTAAATGTTCTTCTTATAGTCTCATAGCAACCCATGTCTTATCCCTTGCTTTTAAAACTCTTCCAAAATTTAATTCAATGAAAAATAAAATTGAAGCGTGTTTGTTTGAACTTCCATAATTATACTAATATCATCAATAATCTGCACCAACAGTTGTTCTAGAGGAAACTAAAAACTGTCTTGTTTGTTTTATTTATTGCCGGCTTGTTTGATTGGTTTGTTATTATATAATAAACATTTTTACTTCCACTGCTGTGAGAGGTGAAGACTTTCTCTAGTCACTCCGATATCTAAGTTTGTTTTGCACTCTCTCCCTGTTGCTGCAGATATCTACTATTTTATGCTCGCCCCGACTTTGTGCTACGAGCTTAATTTTCCAAGAACGGAGAGAATAAGAAAGAGGTTTTTAATTCGAAGAATTGTCGAATTGGTGAGTGTTCATCCTTTTTTCTTCTATGTCAATTTTTTTCGTGTCTTTGCTACAAAAAAAATGGTCAAAGTGTTTGACAAAATATAAGACAATCTATCATAACAGCTTCTTCTCCTTTTCGTATTTACAGGTATTTTTGTTCCAATTGAGCCTTTGTTTAATACAACAGGTGAGATCTGGAAGTTTATATTTTTTTATTTGGGCCATAAAATATATTAGAACTTAATACAGTTTACTGTTGCAGATTCCATTTCATTAACGACACTATGCAACTAATAGTACACCTGCCGCAAGGCTCACCAGGTTTATTTCTACTCATGTTTGTCGCACAAGTTTTTGTATAAACTAGGCCTTAAACATCCTGTGCACAGTAATAACATGTGTGTATCCCTTTGTATTATATGTTTGTATGTTGTTATGTCTTTATGTGTGTAGGTTCTGATATGTTTGTATGTTGCTATATGTCTGTGCAAGGCATTGTGTATGTTTGTGTTGTTCTCATACATTTGAGGCCTGAAACATCCCATGCACAGTAATAATAACATGTGTGTATGCCTTTGTATGTTATATGTTTGTATGTTGTTATGTCTTTATGTGTGTGTAGGTTCTGATATGTTTGTATGTTGCTATATGTCTGTGCAAAGGCATTTAGTATGTTTGTGTTGTTCTCATACATTTGTAGGTCATTGTTGTTTTTGTTTTGTTTTTAATTCAGAAATGTACTTGACATGTGCATGATGTGTATATTAATTGTCTAATTTCTTTATTCTTTGACTTCACAGTGGATTGTACCACTAGTCTACAATGCCATGAAACCATTTTCGGTGAGTTTTTTTTTCTTCTTCTTATTTTTCATTTTAATGATTTTTGCCATTCTAAGAGTATAAAATGGTGGCTTGTATCCTGAGAAATGTTCTTTACACTTTCATTGATATCAGAGCATGCTTATATACAGATGTCTTATCACCAGAGGATTTTTGGATGGGATGGGGGTGGGGGAGAGAGGGAGAGGGGGTAAGGAAAATGTCAAAGCAGGTATTATGAGGGTGAATGTCGCCTCTCCAACCCATCACTTAGGTGGATAACAATAAACAATGACATAATGAAAACATCAGGGTTGCTCTCGACATTCCATTACGTTTATTCTCAGAATTTTATTTACGTTGCATTGAATATACTAGATTAACTGTTAACTGTTTTCAAATGTTTCTTTTGGAATGGAATTAAGGGATTTTCTTCTTTTGTTTCAATAGGAAATGGATGTGACTAGGATGGTGGAAAGGATACTTAAACTTGCCGTAAGCTTTTAAGCCTTTTTCTTCCAGTTTTCACTAAGATTAAAATTTCCTACTTGAAATTCACCATTCATTACCTATTGTCATGTTGTTTCAAGGGTAAACATCAAACAAGTAAAACCAATGTGAGCAGAGTTTTTGGGAATGATTCCTCAGGTACAATTTACAGCTTTTATAACCCCTAGAAGCTATAACTGATAGTTTTAATTTCATATTTTACCTAGATGCTTAATTTTACCATAAGTTTCCCTCAGTTGTTTTCATTGTTTTGTTGTGATCATTACTTTAATAGATACAGCTTGTTGGTGAGGGCTACAAGTGGTTTTGAAATTTCATTGATGCTTTTTTCTTCTACCTACCTACCCACCCACCCAGCACTAAACTGTCCTCTTCCTACATGCAGAAAGACAATAAAAATGCAATTAACTTCCTCTCAGAAAAATAATATAAATGGATTTAATAACTCCCCCCCCCCCCATAGTGAACAAACTGACAACTAAAATTGTCATAATAGCATATTTGTCAAAGTTAATTTCATTTCCTTTTTTCTCCTCTCTTTCGCAGGTTCCAAATCATTTTATCTGGCTTTGCTTCTTTTACTTTTTCTTCCATTCCTATCTTAACATTTTGGGTGAAATTTTGAGGTTTGCTGACCGAGAATTCTACAGAGATTGGTGGTAAGTCAACAACATTTCATCATCTGCATTTTATAACTATCACTTTCAAGTGATTCACTGATCTTGATATCAGTTCCTGGGCTGAGGGTCATAATAATTAACCGGATTAAAATGGCTGTATTGGATATGCGCACAATCTCAAATCAATCTTAAAGGCGTCAATACAAATCCACGTAATGCTATAATTGAAAAAAATAAAATGATAGAAATAATGAAATCAGAACAAAACAGAGCAATATAACTTATCATCTGCCTGGGATATTGCCCTGGAAGGCAGTTATTTTATGACTTTTACATCAAATTCTATTGGCCTATTTGAAATTACTCTTGACATGATTTGGGCCAGTTGTCACAAGTTGGCATAAGCTGCCCTCTGTCTTTGAAGTCTGTGGCTGTTTTCTCATGGTTTTCTATAGGTAGTGTGAGTCATATTCTGAACATAGCTCTATGAGGAATGTTTTATGCTCTGTTCATCAACATTTTTACCATGTCTTGTAGGAATTCAGAAACAGTCGGTTATTTCTGGAGGAATTGGAACATACCAGTCCACAAGTGGGCAAGAAGGTAAGACTAGGCGTTCAAATAAAAACATTTACCAAGAATTGCCTGAAAGAATCTCATGAGATTGTTATTTGTACTGTGTTCATGAAATCATATGATAGCTTTAATTTGCAGTAGCTTTACTAGAATCACAGATCTTTCCTGTCAACTTAAGCCCTTGCTCTTCAAAACTGATAAAAAGTTTCACTTTTCTTGGCTAAATCTATGGACGTATAAATGTGAATCCAGCTGTCATTTTCCGTTATTTGCTCCTCACATCTCCTTCGATCATATACCTGGTTAGATTTGTGTTGTCCAATTGCATCCAACTGCTCAAGAAGCCACATAATATTTTATTTGGCTTAAGTGGGTGCAAGTGTCCTCTCCCCCTACTCCCCTCCCTCCACACAAACTCCTTCTTTTCTTTCCCATGCTAACAATTTGGAAAGATTGCACTTCTGGAGTATTTAATTAATGCACCTGTTGGACCAACTCAGTTTAGTACTTGACATCCTTCAATGTGTGTTTTACAAAGCAAGTGTGTGGATATTTTACTGTCCATTCCCAGATAGGTGTACCACCAGGCTTGATCTACATCAGTGGTATACCATCTATGTATTACTGGCAATACTATTCAATATTATCATTTATTCTGTAACATCTTTTTGTTTGTACAATATTTCGCTGGGGAATTTTTAACGACAGTCATGATAGCAATTGTATAACCAGTGTACGATCATAGCAGTACCATCAATATTCTAACAAAGTATTTGATCATGTTTCTCCTTTGACAGGCATGTCTACAAACCAATGAGAAGGAAAGGCTATACAGCCTATTCTGGTCAAGTCGCTGTATTTATCATGTCGGCTATTTTCCATGAGGTAGGCAAAGGAAATAGTTACTAAAATAATTTCTATTAGTCAGCAGTTTGACTTTATAGCTGCTCCAGTTGCATTTGCATAATTCCTCTTTTGTATAGAATTTTGAATAGAATTTTTTTAAGTATATGATGAGTTAAGGAAAATTAAAATCAAATGCAACTACCATCCACCTTGAATCCCGCCACCTGACTAACCCCCCCCCCCCTCCCCCATCCAAAAAATCTCATGTCTGACTCTCCTTCTCTTCCTTGAATTTCTTCCTCCCTGAGTCCTCTCCTCCTTGAATCCCCTCCTTTAGTTCCCTCCTCCCTCTCTTCCCTGATTTACATCCTCTCTGACTCCTTGCAGATTCCTGATATTCATCCTCTTCCTTGAATTTCTTCCTCCCTGAGTCCACTCCTCCTTGAATCCTCTCCTTAAGTTCCCTCCTCCCTCTCTTCCCTGATTTACATCCTCTCTGACTCCTTGCAGATTCCTGATATTCATCCTCGTCCTTGAATTTCCACATTCCTATTTCCCATCTACCTGGACTTTTCCATCTTCTACTTACTCTGTAAGTTTCCAGCTGGTAGTAGATATGCTTCACCACATCTATCTCCATGTTATCTCTTTTCAGTATCTTGTCAGTGTTCCCTTGCACATGTTCAAGTTATGGGCTTTCATGGGAATGATAATGCAGGTAAGGCTTATAGGTCACCACTTCTGATTTCTGTGAGAGCTAAATTCCTTACTTTGCTGTCAACCAAGTAGTAGATTGATGAATGAGCATTACAGAATGACACATCAGTGACCAGTTTAGAAAATGCTTTTAGCACAGTAGAAAAGTCCTTAAAAACTCTCTAAATTCATTTGTTTTTCAATGTCTTGCCAACTTAGCTATGCAGCACTAGAAATTTCAGTCAATTTTAGTTTGTTTACTCATTCTAAATTTGATTTTACTTTGTTGACTTGAAATTATGAACTGTGAGTTTTAGTTTATCATTTTCTTACCAAAAGTTCAACAATTTTTGGATTCTTGATAGAATCAACATATCATGATAGTGGTTTTTTTATTCACTTGACTGGAGAAAGATTATATTTTATATTTTTATTTTTTTATCTTACATATTTTATCATCATTCCATCAAGAGTCCAAACAATGTACAATTCATAATAACATTTACATTATGATCATTAGTCAATATTATCAACAACAACAAATAAAGCATTTAACTTCAAATAAAGATTTCCAGTTATGCCATCTGATATCAAAAGCATGTTGCTTACAATTAGTTTTATACATATAAACTTTTATTTTGGGAATGCGGCTTCACCCAGAAAGTATGGAGGGAGTTTCAAAACTGGGTTCAAATCAAACTGAATATCAATATTGCAGTTAGTTAAAGAGCTTGGGTCTGTTTGGAAATTATTTTTACAAAGACTATGTGTTTAATAACATCCTTCTGGTTCTGAAATTTTGTGTTTACAAAAGTAAGGTTAAAAATGAGAAACCTTTCTTTAGCTATTGTAAAATTGATATTAAAGAATTTTTATCTAAAAGAGAAAGATGATATGATTGATTTTGATAATATCCGACGCTCATTTCTTTGGCAGATTCCGTTGGCCTACGTCGTGTTCAAGTTCTTCACACGACATTATGCAAACATGGCTGTTTGGCTGTCCATCATCATTGGTCAGCCCGTGGCAGTTTTGATGTACGTCCACGATTATTATGTCATCAATTATGTGACCACAAACGAAAGCAGCTTAAACAGCACAGTGACATAGTTGTCACAGGGAATCATCAGAGGTCAAAGGTCGATAGAACATAGAGGAAGTAATGGGCTGCAGCTGTATGTATGCTATATCCATCGCAAGTCTAACCACAAATGAGAAGATTTGTAGAAGATTACCTGAGAATGGGTCATTACAAGAAAACTGGTTCTATTAAAAGTTGTGATGTAAGGTTTTCTAAGTGAACTTTCCATTACACTGGAAAAGGCCAAAGGTCATCGAGAACATTTCTAGGAAAGTTCCCACTTTCTAAAGAACAAGTTTTCATGTGATTGGTTAGTGGTTGGGCGAAATGTTTCACCTCAGCCAGGCAAGTTCAAAGGTTAAAGATAAGCCCATAATAGCCATCTTTGATGAAACCTGTTGTTATCTTAAGTGGTGCTGGAAGAATTGCCAACTATTTTTGTGGAAATTTATTTTGTGATATGAAGTTTTTGAAAGAATATTATTTAACCACACAAGAAAAGTTCAGTAGATGACGATTTATTTTAAAGCCGCAGTTGGTCAACTTTTATGTATTTTTATTATTTTATTATTGCTGTAGAGGTGAGAATTGTTTTTATTTAAGAGCTTCTGGCTAGCGAATGACTTAATAAGGCATGTTTCCATGACAACACTTTTATAGGCCTACCACAGTAAACCTTTGTACATGTCTGATGTAACAATAAGGAGTATAAATGTGTGCTGTGATACTTCATTCAGTGAAGTTTAAATGTTCTCTGGCATGACTATCACCCATTAATGTGCAGCAGCAGTAACTGCAGACATTACATAGAAAGTTTCAGGTTTACTCGAACATGTCAGTGAAACAATTCTATATTCCCCCCTCCCCCATTATAAATAAAAAAGTCCAATATAGAAGTCCAACGAAGCACAAAAGACATGCATGAGAAATGCAATCAGGGGAGCATGCTGTTAGTACATCTCCTTTTACCTTTTGCTAAGTCTAGTTTGGGTGGTGATGAGTTTTTGTCTCATCTTAGGCAACATGGACTAATTAAAAGCATTTAACCCCAAAAACTGATATCAGTTTCTGAATATTGGTGAGTCTGTCATAATTTTGGAATCGTGGACATTGCACTGCCAAGAAGTGTTTTCTATTAATGAAATTGAACGTGCCACTAAGACAGTGGCCCGTAGCACTGGGATTGCAGAAGATACTTCATTTGCTAACAGGGTCAATGTTGAGTGAGTAATTACTTTGACCAGATATGATGTGTGTCACACGCTCTCTTGAAAAGACTCCGGAGGAGAATGAGTACAGGAGTCCATGAGTAGTAGTATCCAGTTAATCTATTGTACACTATTTACAGTGTTTTGTACCAGAGGGAAAAACCCTGACATGAATACAATTAAAATATATGGTGACTCGATGCGAGTGACACGAAATGAACACATTGTAGAAATGCTTTATACTTATCATGAACATAGTTCAGATAACCATTTTATGCTGACCCTTATCTATGCTATACTAATAACTCAAATCATTCAATTAAATAATTGTTACACAAATTAGTCATTTCCTTGTTTTTTTTATCATTCAAATACTTCAAACTCATTCTCTTTAATTAAAATGAAGATAGTGAATTTTCCTTTTAGAAGTTTGACATTGATCCGTCTTTCACAGTGACATTGTACTTGGATGTAGTTACCAATATGTCACTTGGCAGTGCTTACTATACAGTGTACCTCTGTTTTATTTTGGTCGTACAACCCTGTTCAGTTTATTTATATGCATTCTAGCTTTGACGTCAGAAATTAGTTAGGTTATGGGCCGTGCTATAGTCCTGGATGCCTCACATACTTTTGTCTGACGCAACAATTCCTTATTGTGGCTATAAAGTCACATATGTGTAAGGTCTCTGGAAATGGTTCATAGGTGAATGGCAGAATTTTAAGATGTTAAAATTTTATTGAATTCAGGAATCAAGAGTAAATATTGAAAATTGTATTGTGGTGGAAGTGTTGTATTCATCCACATCTACCGTAGACTAAGAATAATGCTGGGAGATCCCTGCTGTGTAGTACTCAGATGTATTATGTCCTTGCATTGCAGACACTGACTGATATAGAGTAGTACTACAGTCTATGTAAAGTATGACGTAGAGGGATCATAGATGAGATGGTGCCAGATTAAACACTAAGTACTACTATCACTGTATGGTTCACATGTTTTGGAGTTGCTTTGACAGGAAAGTGAGAAAACTGTTTTTGCTGTAGCAACAAGCTCAATGTTTGATCTGCCAAACATACAGTATTTACTGTATGTTTTGTCTTCTAACCAATTAGGCTAGGGTTACAGTACTGTGCGTGTCTTTCTAAAGAAACGTTTTTGACTATTAACGGAATAATTGTTGACTTGGTGGGATGAAAATATGTCAC
Source organism: Apostichopus leukothele (assembly GCA_010014835.2). Taxonomy (NCBI): domain Eukaryota; kingdom Metazoa; phylum Echinodermata; class Holothuroidea; order Aspidochirotida; family Stichopodidae; genus Apostichopus; species Apostichopus leukothele. The sequence goes on along the minus strand of JAAAKB020108464.1, from coordinate 3,656 downwards.
TGTTACCGTACTGTATAATGGCATATTTTTTTCCACCTGACTTTAAGTGGTGGGTGTTGCTTTTCCAATGTTGTGGTACATACTTTACATGCATACTTTTGCATAGAGTAGTGAAGCAGCAATCTTTGACATGTGACAGTGGTTCGCAACTTAGAAACAAATTTTGGAATTTTGAGTTCAAACGTTCCAGTCTTATGGATACTACACTGCTAATGTACTGCATATCTCTGTTGTTAAGTATTTACCAAGTGGCATGCAGAACAAATATATACTGTATATATTTGTTTGTTAATAAACATCAAATCAAGGTTCTTGTAAAGTGATTATAAAGCGATAACACAGACAGGCCTGTACAAAGTTGTTTTTAGGATTATGAAACTGAACACAACAAGCGCACATTACACGACAAAAATACAAACGTCTGCATACTATTGTGTGAATTGCAGTTTTACAGTATTTATTGAATTGTAATGCAGCAGCTAGCGTTACCATAGAGACAGTCAAGTTCATTTTGCCGCTATTTACAATATTAATTCAGAGGTTCTTTATATCTTTGTTGTTCATAAGTTTGAAGTGTTTGAACAAAAAGTAATACACTGAAAATTTATGTTAGATATTGATATAGTTGAGTCAACTTGAGTGGATAAACAGCATTGACATTAGAAGTAATGAAACCTAGCATCTTAGATAGTAGTGCATGGCGTCAAACCATGGGGGCTTCAGTAAGGTGGATTCTTCAATCGGGAAATATCCAAGGTTTTCCCACTATTATATGGTCCTCCGATTGAATAAAATATCACAAAATGAGCTGAAACTGAAAATGAGTTAGCCCCCCCATTGTAAACTGTATAGTTATGAGCCAGGCTTCTCCCATACGTATGCACATGGCTGCGTAGTGTGGTTGTTTAATTGCCTTCCAGGCCGATGTTTATTACAGCATTGACGTACTGTAGGCAAAGCATTGTTAACCTAAAACACAAAACAGTATGTACAGCTGTGCTGATGGAGTTCAACGTCATTGCATGATGATAAATGTAACAAATTGTTTAACTTGGAAGTTGCTAAAAAAAAAAACACAGACAAGATATTGTTTGGTAATTAATTATATGTTGTACAATGCCCCTAAATAAGTGTATATTTAACAGAGCATTATCTAAGACACTCTGAAAGTATTATTGAGAAAGTTTGGCAAATTTGCAAATGTGAGAAACTTTTACAAATTACTACATTATCTTTGCAGCAGGATAAACTAAGGTCATCAGTGTTGTCTTTACTGTAGATATGCTAGAAAATAAAACAGCGAACAGTTGACACATGTGAAGTCATACTTCTACTGTAGGTTTCCTAAAGTGCTGAAATTTGATTTGACTCACTCTGGAATTTCCCACACCTGGAGAGCCTGGCAGTGAATAATTAACCAGTATTGCATTGCAAAATGCTATGCAATTAATGGACAGACTGCTATACAAGTCCAAGATGCATAGCAGTATTTGTACACAGGAACTAAAGTATTTTAAAACAGGCAGAGCTCATAGCCTTTAAAAGTGCACTAAACTATCCCTCGCCTTATAACCCGTAGGAAAGTTGTTTAGGGGACTTTAAGCAACTTTTTAGCGTTGAATGATATAAATAATCTAAACCAATACCGAAAGACCTTTAAGGTTACAATGTTAATAAACTTGTTTTAACTCAAATTCCCATTTGTAACCAAACAGAAGGTTACACTTGTGTCTATATAATGGCTTTGTAACAGTGTGGTTATCGAGCGGATCATATCTTTATTTTATGGAAGGTAGTTTCGAATGGAATTATGGACATCCCAAAATTAGCTTGATATGTGTGGTTAATACACAGTTTAACTTAAGCAGAGACTTTCAAAGAAAGACAATCATGTTGATTTTTTCCTCTGCGTATGCAATTAATTAATCTGTACAGAGTACTGTTCATAAAAATTATAAATACTTTGTAGTTCTTTGTTGCCAATGTTACTATGTACAGACTACAGAGATACACCACAGAAAGATGTTTCTGCAACATATCTTATGGAATGCTTGACCTTGACCAGTTATACTAAATAGTAAACATGGATAAACATTGCCAATCTTGCGAAGACATCACTCCTTCGTGACACGCCTATTGCCTATTATTGCTAGGAATGCAGAAACGTCTGTCCATATTAACCTGCAGACTGACTGCGATACCTTCTGTATCATATGTAGGTTTTCACAAAAGTACAGTAGACAGAAATACTTGAATAATCCTGGATAACCATATACAGTAGGCCAATAAGCATCATTCAGAAGGAACCAAAATTTATGCTGGTATGTCGATTTGTCTTTGCATTATATTGAGCCAACAATTAATTCCCTTTGTAAAGTTAACTGCCTTCTAGCAAGAGTTTAAAGGTTTTGTGTCCTATCATTAAATGATTTTCACCGTGAAATCTCTGTAATCACAATTTGATTGGCTTTTATTAGATCATAAACAGTACCTGCAGAAATTGAAACAGATTTGGCATATCTATGCAATTGATATGAAACCTGCTTTCAATATGCAAAAAAAAAACATATTCAAATGAGTTGGTTTGTCCGTTTGTGTGCATGACCCCTACAACTATGTATGTTTTTAAACATTTTTGGTTATATAACTTAGTACTAAAAGACTCAAGAAGAAAAAGTATACAACTTAATATTAGATTAGACTATACTAAGCTACAGTACAGTACTACACTTTTACTCAATAAACGTTCAGTGCAGTAGCTGTCAATTGATATAAGTACACAGTACAGTACAGAAATACTGTGTACATAGTCTGCCCACGAACAGGTGTGGATATTTACAATACAATACTAGCATATATAGACAACTTTATGCAAATATACAGTATGAATGTAGGCAGACAGCTTGTACAGAGAATAAAAACATGTGCAAATTTGCATACTGTATGGATCATTTATACACATACTGTGCTTAATTGTACACATGCTATGCATTATTATACAGCAAGAACACATTTCCAGGGGTCTGTGGGATGATTGGCATCACATGCCACAACATATTCTGATAATTCCACTTTAGTGCAAGATTAATTTTTTATTTTTTTGTTACAAAGTATTACAGACAGTACAGTACTTTTCAGAAGTCAATGGCAAAGCCCACAAGAACTGTAGACCTGTACTAAAACATAATAGAGCCAAACAGCGGCTTCTTATTGTTGCCAGTCTTTTAATTACATGGTGCTTAGTAGCTAGCGTAGGTAGGTAGCATGGATGAATTATTTTTTACTGTGGGTTAAAACAGGCTAACACTAAGTCAAATAAACTAGGACATTCGCACACGTATGGTAACCTTCGATCTGGAAAGGTGACACTTATTATTGTCCTGGCCACATAATTACGGCGGCACTGTACACAGCTGTGTTACTCCATTATTTTGCGTAGTATTTCGCCATGCAACACTGGATAAATTATTCCCAGCAGTACTGTATATGTATAGGATAGTACAGTACCATACAATACAGGACTGTACAGCACATTACAGTATTGAACAGTTTAGTGTTTATTACTGTATAGTATACAAGTAATGAATGGTTATGAGTGCAATAGTGCAAATATTTCATGAGTTGAAAGATGGAATGTTCTATTCAACGAGGCGCAG
>JAAAKB020108353.1:0-12962 GCA_010014835.2 Apostichopus leukothele | reverse complement strand
TCGAATGAGGTGTAACAGAAGTGTTAAACACCACAAGCAATCGCAGAAATTCAAAACCCCGCTTACTATTGTCGGTAATTAGACACTAGTGTACAGTCAGTACTTACAGCTGCGGTCAATAACCACAGCACAGTGTACAAATGATACAGCTATGGACATCTCAGGTCCAGCTAAAGATAACAATTAAGGGTATCACATTTCATTACTGTCTGCATTTTGCAGCGACACAAACAAAACGTCACTCACTTGCAAGCAACAGAAAGTTAACTTTTTCAGATGGCCGCACGCCGTTTGGGGCGAGTCTTCAATGCCTTTAAATGTAAAATGCTGCATACAGACACTTTAAACTACAACCATGTATTGATATTTGACAAAATACTGACCCTAAGGTGGTAGGAACGAAGTTCGTAGAGATTGCCTGGTTCTCTCTCGGGTGGCTGTCCCCAGAAACTGAAAGGCAGTAAAAGTTCGTTACTCCTGCTAACTAACATCTCTCCTCTTTTCTTCTTGTACTGCAAATATTCCTGTTAAAATGGAGCATTCCAGGTTTTTCCTGTTAAAAGCATACCGTGCTGTTAAACTGCACCTTTTCTTTGTTTCATGGGGAAGGTGCCTCTTAATAGAATAGTCCAGAAGTTCTTCATATTAATGAAGAATGAATAGAAAAATGCAAACCAACACTTTACCAATAGCAAATATATATATATCTGATTTAATACAGGTTGAAACAAAATAACATTGGCAACTTACCAGAAGATCAATAAATGTTTTAAACAGTACAAACATGGTTGTGATATCACAGATTCTGCTTCCATGTCACCAACCTATAGGTGGACCATGTACCCCCCCCCCCACCCCCATTGAGACACTGCTTTGGTGAGGTGTCGTTGTGTACTTTTCGGGTCATCTATCATTAACATAAAACAACCTCTGGACTATCCTTTGTTTAAACACAATTATTCCTGTCAAATTGAGAAGTCAAATGTTAATTGTTCCATTTGGACTACTCCTGTTTTCTCACTGTTATAACTTGACGTACTCCTCTGAGAGTGGATTATTTCAGTTCCATTGAAATATTCCGGTTAAGCCTTCCCGTTATATCAACCGTACATTCCAATCTGTCCACAATCTGTATTACTTTCACAATGTAGAGGTTCCTGAACTTTATTAATGTGGCTCTCCAGCCACAGCCAAAAATCAGTAGAGGGCGCTGTCATGTTGGTCACATCTAGTTCTGCAAAAACTTGACAAAGCTGGTGGTCATAACAGCACCATGATTATTATATATACCATGCACATGCATTCACAATTTCCTAAAGAAGAACACTTTTGAAAACATATATTTCAAAATCTTCAAGTCAGACTTATTCTTTTTAAGCGCATTAACTCGTGTTATATCTAATGTAAATTTATCATCATATTATTCACATGATTATGTTACTCTGATGCAGAGATATGTTACAGCGCCGAAAGATTTGCTTTTGATTCGGAGATCTGTAAACAGAACAGATTACGCACAACAGCACCGATGTGTCAGCGCCTTATGCTGGAGAGCCCCACCGACACAGAATCCATATCAAGTTTCACTCATAAAGAGTGCAATACGAGTTACGAGATCATCTTATTAGTACTGTTGTGTTTGTTCGTTTTGGGGGTGCTTTTACTTCGTCGACGCCAAACTAAGAAAGTAGACTAAGATTCCGTCTTAATTGTTATAACTCTGATTTATTTCCAAGAAAACATATCTCTTCCTTTCTTACAAGCACACTCGTCCTTCCTCACGTTTCTTGTCCAACCCCCTACCTTGCACTCTCGGAAACCCGTCATGTAAAACACGCATATGATTGGACAATCACATGAGTAGGGGAAGTACCCTTTACGTAATTATCTATGAGGTTTTGACATCACTATACGACAGTACATGTCTGTAAGGTCAAAGTTTCTAACCACACAAAGACTTTAGGGGAACATATCATATGTTGTCAACATTAGACTGCACTAATGACAATCAAGATCCTTAATTCCCATGAAATCAGATTACATTTGCAATCGAAAATAAGGTATAAAACAGCATCAGAGTCAGGTGCGGGCAGATCCAGGGGTGAGGTTGGGGGGGGGGGTTTACGACACCACGCCTGAGAGCAAACCTACTCTTACTTTTGCTTAGAACTGTGTGCAAACTCAAAGCTTGTCGCATTGTTGAATTTACATGGCAGAAAGAATTCTTGATCACTTTTGTACTGTTTTACATTATCGAAATACCGGTGGTATTGGTGGAAGTTAAATACGCCAGGAATGTTTCTATCAGAGTATGGAAGTGAAAACAAGATGCCATGAACAGTAAATTGAATGCTTCCTTGCTTTTCTCTCATAGTCAAGTCATATGACCAAAAGGTACAGGATATGTGTTTTGACTCTTCAAGTTTTTTTCTTATTTTTTGGGCTTCGTATAGAAATGGTAAAATTTGGAAATTCACAGAATTTGAGGGCCTAGTACGCCATATCAACACATGGAAATAAAGAAAAATGATGGGACACTTTGCCGTTTTTCCCTTGGCGTTACCACAAAGGTATTTGGTAAGCTGCAGGCCTACCAATCAGGAAGTATGAAGACAACTCACAGACCGCGAATGTTTCCGAAAAGCAGCCGTTTACCATTTAGTGAAAGAAACGTAAACTGGCATCACTAGTCAGTGGTTAAAAGCCTGTTCAACTGTGTAAAATATGATCAGCATGAAACCATGAGGTCATAAATGGTTGACCTTTGACCCCTGTGAAAATATTAACAGTGAGCTACTCTACCTTATCTTGCCAAAGCAGCTCTGACATGTGTTTGACAGATCTGTAGCCATCTTCATATACCCAGACATGAACTGTAAGAAAGATGCAGACAAATTCATGACTTTTGATTGGTCAAAAATGTAATTCAAACTTATGGCAGTTTATATGTGCCATCGAGACAAGAACATCTAACTATACCAAGTTGCCATTTTTCAGGGGTTTTTTGGGGACATGATGAGGTGTGATGTAAGTGGTCATTTCCTAAGTTTTCCAGGAAATTATTTAACTGCAAGCTTGGAAAGAAGTCAACAATTTCATATTTTTCAGAAAATATTTGAAATGATGTGATCTAATAAGTTCCACATGTTGCAGGAAAAATTGTTGCTCAAATATTGACAAAAAGTCATTTTGCATATAATTGTTGAAATCACTAAATATAATATCTTCAGTGCCATTTCAAATTTTCCAGAAAAAATTTCAAATGGAAAGGAGTCAACACTTTAACTTTCCTCGAAAATTGTTGAAATGACCAGGTGCAACAAGTAAAGAATTCATCGGTTTTTTTTATTGACAAGATAGTATCTTGCTATCTGTCAACTTGAAGAGGTATATATTCTAATCCTAATAGCAAGTTTGATCTGCTGTACAAAATTGTTCTTAAAAGAAATTATATAATATTAACCAATAAATAATACAGTAGGGGATTTTCATTTAATCTTGGACATCATCCCTTCAAGGCAAATTTTTAAGGATTTATTCTGGTTGTCCCTCAGACAACCAGCCTTTACTTGTTGGTCGTCCAAACAGCAAATTCAGTTGTGTGAAAAATTGTTGCAAAATAACAAGGACCAATTTGTATAACATAGGAAAGATGTGTAGATTCTGTGGATTGTACACCAGCTTTCAGGGGTGATACCAATTTATTACTTTACCTATATTTGGAGGTATTTAGTTTACAATACAAACTAAATTTAATGTCAGACACTAGTTATCCATCGGACAACCCTCCATGAAGCTTATTTGGGTTTGACCGGACTACCACAAATACATAATTGCCCTGCCCTGCCCTCTCCATGCCACCCCCTCCCACTGTTCCTGTCACAAACTCATCACTGTAACTTTAAGAAGCTCCAAGCTTTTATTGAAGGTTCACAGACACCAACAATGATAGTGTAAAAAAGATATCTCAAAGATCAGCTAACTGCACCAGGCCTGGGAATTTTGTTTTACTCTTTTAGCGTGTGTTACACCATAACAAACTCATGTTGCCCATTGTTTTAAACAAGGGATTATTCCAGAACTTTAACAGAAACCAAAAACATGTTTTGCTGTTTACTCTCCGTTCCTTAATCTGCAATTCATACTCCTTGATCAGTAAGTATCCCTCTCCTGCACCTGTAGTGGCGTTGAATATTTCCTTGAACATTCCATTTTCATCAAAGTGCACAGTATGATGGACAAACTTTGCTTTATTTTCTTCACAAGACCAACACATCAAATACATTGTTTACTATGAAGCCTACACACTAATGAGGCCCTAATGTTAGGCTACCTATCGGGAATGGGGTGAAGGTGGGGTATCTCTACTTTCCTTAACCTGCCAGTCATGATCAAATTGCCAAGAGTGCACAGTATAATTGTTGTTATTGTTCTTGCTTTGGGATTTTTTTTTCTCTTCTTGTTTCTTTTATCTCTGTGTCAGGTGGTGAGAAAGACACAGCAAGTTAGAAAACATTTCAAAACAGCATTAATGTATTTAGATCCTCCTGCAAGCAGGAACTCGCGAAGAAACCATCGTTGGCTTATCAAAGCCGCAAGCTGTCCGAAGTCAGTCTCTTAGATTCATATTTAACACGTCCATGATTATGAATTGTCAATTGTCAACAACTCTGTAAGTGGACAACATATATTAATCTTGGAGTGACTCGAAACTCGGGACCTTATGATTGGAAGGCACCGGCCTTAATAATGAACTTTGGGTTGTGTTTGAAATTACGCTCTGGCAATTTAAAGGCAACTAATTTCATATATATCAAGTACAATTGATTTAAGTTTACTACCATTAAGGTTTGGCATATACAGCAACTTTATCAGACTGTTGTGTCATAATTTGTGTTGTAAATGATATGTGCAATGCTAATGTTAAATAATTACCGGCTTGATCTTGTTGCCCAAATGCTGTACTCCAACTTCCAAACAGTCTACATGGATAATGTTCCATCTCATGTACCCTGGTTAGATGATGCTCTCTGAAAACACAACAAAAAACGGGGGGAAATATTTAAAATATCAACCTTTCTTGTTGTTTTTTTTTTCTTGTGAATTCTATTTGAAAAATGTGCTTAAATTTCCTGTAGTGAACAGTTAGAAATTAACCACAACTTAGATGTATAAATTTTGATTAAAGCCAAGAAGTAATTGAGAATTCATGAGATTTTAAGTATCGTATAGAGCATTGTCTGCACAGGAGATAGATGTTGATGTAAAAAAATTGCAAAGAAACAGATATTGAAAGTATTGATAAGCAATTTAATGGGATATTCTAGTGGGCAGACAATGTGAAACTTAAATATGGAAGATATGAAATATTCTACACTGCTAGTTGAAAATTCATGTTCCTAACTCTGGTCATGATTTGTTCGTACCTTACCCAGAAAGTTGATCACAAGATAGCCGGTCAGTGATCTTATCCATGGTAGATGTTCTTCACAAGCTTTACATTCCTGTGGTAACATTGTCATTGACTTGTCCTAATCATGTGAAACATTTGATATTTGCTTAGATCTGTGGTAAAATTGAACCTTCTTGACTTGTCCTAATCATGTGAAACATTTCATTATTTTCTTAGATCTGTGGTAAAATTGTCATTGACTTGTCCTTAGCATGTGAAACATTGATTATATATTTGCTTAGATCTGTGGTAAAATTGAACCTTCTTGACTTGTCCTAATCATGTGAAACATTTGATTATTTGCTTAGATTTGTGGTAAACGTTGTTGTTGACTTGTCCTTAAGCATGTGAAACATTTAATATTTGCTTAGATGTCACTGGTCTCTTTCTTTAGAAGCTTTCTCTCAGTGCAATGTGTTTGCGAGAGTGGCTAAATGGTTTTTAAACTGACATATATTTAAAATCAAACCAAGACTTTCTATTTTAGTTCAATTGCCCTTGATGATCACTAACTCAGCTGTTAACACGTACGTTGATAAATTGTAACCAAATTTTTCAAACTTGTTGCTCAAAGATTTATAAAATAGGTTGCTAGTCTGTGGATTTGACCAAAGAGGAAGAATTCTCTCATGAGCTGGTAACATATCTTTTTGAAGCAGCTGGTTGTGCTGCTAGTATAATGTCCTTTTCTCTTTGCATGGATGTCAAAACACAAGCTTTAAATCTTGAGAATGTAACTTTCTTTTCCACACACCAAATAGCACTTAACCAATAGTAATGGTGAACAAAAAATACTTTTTTCTCCACACCTTGCTGTCTTTGTCCTTCTCCAGTTTATTGTCTATCCCCTTCCCTTAATCCTCTCTTTGTCCCTCTACAGTTTATCTCCTACCTCTCCTCTTCCCCTGCTGGTTTCTTTCTTCTCTCCATCCCTTGTCTACTAATCCCCTTACATAGGTCTATCTCTTTGTGTTCACCATGCTCATTAACCTGTCTGTATTCTGTGCATGTTTTTGTCCCTTCTGTTACTGTTACTTGTCATTTAGCCTTGAAGAAGATCCTGCTAGGATCGAATCGTCAGGCCAACTTACTTTTACACAAAGAATACTTTAACAGGTAGGCAATCCATGGATTTGAAGATCTCATCCCAAACTTTAGGTATATAATATGAACAGTATGAGGTCATCCTCTCTGACTCACACACAGGTTGAAGAACATACATGAGACTGTTTAGTAACCTCATGACCTTTGACATTTTATGTTAATAGACTCTATATATTCATTCAAACAATTGATTGACACATTTATTACTTCCTATATGGGTGTGACCCTTTCATCAAATTTTTCCTTTTGGCAGAATAGCCCAAAAAGACATTTCCAGCAAATTTTGTTCAGAACTCAATTTAAACAACCCAGAGTTTCCCACTAAATTTTAAAAGATGTGCACATTACACATTTTCAGTCATTTGGATATTTTGGTATGTGCACAAGTATGGCCAAGTTTGACCTGTTGAACTCTGTTGACCATGCGGCTATTACATAGATAGAGTACAACATCTCACCCCTGGTGAATTGCATGTAGTGGTGAGATAATATGAGACGCAACACTGTGCATGTAACCATGTTATCGTACACACTGGAATGAAATCAGATAAATACAGACAGAAATTTATAAGGTATACTTCTTTAATACTTGTATACATCTTATGAAACTTACGCTAACGTGATGTAATCTCCCATTCTATCTGGCTTAATATTATGAACTGTTGAGGCAAGGAAGAGAAAACATATTGGTGAATTTGGACATAAATTAATTACGTTCATCCTTCTTGTCTCAATTTCAAATACCATTTGTTTACTCTCAATGTTCCTACAAAATTAAGACCAAGTAAAACAATTTTACAGTACATATTAAAGATGCTCTTCTCCTCACTTGCAAGTGGCAAAAATCATACTGGTTAGGTTTGTCAGTTACTTTGAGGCCTACTATTTATAGAGACCAAAGATTCCACATCCCTCCCATTCATTTCCAGCCTTATTTTGCCTTATTCTAGAGATCAATATATAATATATATAAATATATATATGGAAACATTACTTATTTCTTCAATTGTCGGTGTGAATCAATTCGGTGCTACTAAGTTTTTATCGTACCTTGCATTTCAAAAACGAATTCCTTGTTGGTAAGAGCTTTTGAATGAGATTCTGTTGCTGGCTCTACTTGTTTGACATGGAGAAGTTTGTCAATCCATTTACCTGGGCCACTGACCATAGCAGGAATTGACCTGAGAAAGAACAAGGTTGCAATTATATTGAGTAATGATGGATACATTTTAGGGCATCATAAAGAAAGAGAAAATGCAAGGTTTGTTTAATTATATAAACAACTCAACAGACACTGACATATTTTGTAAAAAAGACAGATAGATCTCATGTAACAGGTATGTACTGCAATAGGGTGCCTCTGAATTTATAAGCAATAACAGATACCGATATACCCACTGACGAATACCTGGTATTACCAACTGCAACTTCTAGGGTTAACTGACAAAGTTCTGTATTATCAAACACTAGCATGAACCATATGGAAACTAGTCTAGCCTACAAATGTATTTGCAGTTTTGTGACGATGTGTTCCCATGTTTGTTTTTTTCTTTTGCACAAACTTATTTAAAGATTTGATTAAAAATAAAATAAAGTGTACACAAAAAATCAGTGTTGTTTATGTGTATTTCATTTCAACACGATTGTACAGTTCAGTACACTCCACTACGGGCGCAGCCCAACCACAAACAGTGCCACTCTATGTAGGAACAAGTTTACTTCATCCTTTGATATTGACAAACAGGTATAATACGTATTGTGCAGAATCAGTTTCTTCCCAAAATAACGTTATAGAGCATTTAACAAACTAGGTGCATGAATAGGAACTTGTGAGAACCATTTGGTGGGAAACTGTGCTTACGAGTATGGAAATCACATGCTGAAGTTTTAAAGCAATTAGCCGTAGCAAAGTGTGGGTATTATTTCACAACATGAAAATTGTCAAGTAGCAGTCTGTAAAAAAGAACTTTGGGGCATATATTCCTTTCTTTGAATGGTATTCTCAAATGTAAAGAGATTGACATCTTAGAACCACAAAAGCTCCATGGCATTGTGAAAGTAGTGAGATAGAGACCAGATTATCCCATCAATTAGTTTAGTATGGATTGTTTTAAAACTTGAATGAAACTTTGCCAATCTCTGTGACAGTTGGAACAGAAAGCTGGGCAAGCAAAAATGTCTGTATTTTACTCGCGTGTCTTAGACCTACTTCAAGCACGTTTTACCAGCGCTGGCTTCTCTTAGTTCCTTGCTAGACAAAAGCGCAAACATGTATTGTTATTAATGTACACACACATACCATCCAATCCCTTTTCCCTGCGTACCAAAGCACATGTTTCAAAACCTCCAACAGGTGCTGTGCTTTATTCTGTACCTCCCCCCACGGCCCCCGCGGCCCCCCCATCTGTACATAGACTGTTTCAAATTATCCGGTGTAAATGTAACCCATCCATGCTAGTGATTGACTGATTAGGCTTAAACAGGTCTTAAAAAGGTATACAGGATAAACAGTAGCAGCCAAAATTTCCTTGAGTTGGTGTGTATTATATCTGGGTCGGAATTTTAATCTGGTATTATTTTTACTGGGTATTCAAGGTTTGTTTCGGATATACCTGGTATTTTCAGTTGATTCGTTTATGTCAGTTTGCAATACCATCAGCATGGGTATGAATGAAATACCAGGTATACCTGGTATATCAATATACCGACGCACCCCATACTTCACCACTGACAATGTGTACAGGTGTTATTCAGAGTTATGCTCCACCTGTTTCTACGAACATCTAATATTAAGGCTATGCAGGCCTTTTTCAAACATTTGGTGCTAGTCTGGAACAAATATCATGATCTGCAGACAGAAGGACCCCTTTCATTAAATTTTGGGGCCATTTCCTGGAAGTGAATAGACGAAATAGGCTTACTTAAAATGGTTATTGACAAATCTGGAAGCCTACGGCCCTGATATAAGTTTAAGACTTGAGGTACTGTGCTGCCTATTATAAGCTAAAGTGTATATTGATGTAAACATTGACCAACTGAAAGACACAGAACGGCTAATGCTATTTCTTGTGATTGTATGCCTGTGATTCGTTGCTTGCGTAGGTCCTTTTAGTTTTAATAAGTAATAGCTAAAGGGCCTAGATCAAATCGATGAAACTGGACATAATTTTAGGTCATATGCTTAACATAGTCTACCATTACCAAGCTGCGCCTTCAGCCATTAGTTGGACAAAGATAGAATGCCCCACAGCATGACTCTTAGCCTAGGCTACATTAGGCAAACTCAGTCATCTGTTTGTCTTTGTCGTGCTACTACAACGTTAGTGAATAGGTCCAGGCCTAACATAACCTAGGCCTAGGCAGGACCTAGGAACGGATTATAATATTACCTGCTGAAACATCGTGTTGGAACTAGTGACTCTGAGCAGCAGAGTTTGCCGAGAAAGCCTCTCATTTCAGCAACTACTCTTAGAGATTTCAATGCCATTTTGCTATCTTGTATCTCATGGACGGTGTATTCCTCTGCCTCGAGAACCTCTAAGATCGTACGTTACCAAGTGTAGTAGTAGCTCACCACGTACGTAGATTGGAATACAGGATCACCAGGTATGATATATTGTTTACTTATCACATAAATTGCAAGTGCGCCATATCAACTCTGCGTTATTGACATGTCAAGAATTATTTCTTACAGCTTCGGCTGCGCTTGAGCCAACCATTCTGGGAAGGGAACGCAGAGAAGTAGCCGCGTGGCCTCTGTGGTTTATAATTAAAAGGCCCCATAAGATATCATAATTTAAAACTGTCATTCTTGTTATTAATAAACACCCATTGCGATTTCTGTAATGGAAAAGTGCCCTAGCTTTTGTATTACAAACAGACCAAAATTGTTGTTGAGAAATTAAGAAAACCGTGAAAGTGCCAATTTGTTGGGAACAAAAAGTGATATGTGCCACATTGTTCAACAACACTTGAAGGTCTCAGACCAAGATAAAATAGAAAAAATTCAAAGGAAGGCAGCACGTTTTGTAACTCGTGATTTCCGTAGGCAATCCAGCGTCACTGAGATCTTGAAGACTTTGAAGTGGGAACCCCTCACAGAAAGAAGGAAAAGGGCCAGACTTATGCTCTTTTACCAAATTATTAATGGCCTAATTGCAGTCCCAAACGAGACTAATCCCTTCTTGAAACCAGGGAGGCGTGGCCACTATACCCAAATTCCACATAATCATCGTGCTTTTCAGTATAGTTTCTATCCTAGGGCTATAAAAGACTGGAATACACAATCCTTGGCCGTTAAAGAGAGCCCTAGTCTTGAGGTGTTTAAGACAAGATTGCCGACGCATTAATATTAGCACTGCTGCGCTGCGCACCAACATCCTCGTTGTGATACCTGAGAGGGGTTTTTAACGAGTATCTTACAGAAGCAGAAGCAGAAGACTAATAGGCCTACCAGTACATTTAGATTTGGCACTTACCAACTCACACTCACAAACAAACAAGTGTATTAACGTTAACTTGCCTACGCCATATATCATATGTTTGCCATTCCACTAAATCCTAGGCTTATGGTATGGTCCTTGGCCTTAGGCTGATGCTTGCCTCACATATTTGTAGCCTAGCTCTATGCCCTATATAGGTCTAGAGTTCTAGACCCTATTCTGCATTCATGATACAGTAACCAAGTTAGGCCTAGGGCCTAACATTATTATATTGGGCTATTTGGTGACCATGAAGGTCTCGCACAAGCATATATACCTCATGAAGAATTCCAGTCACGACTGTATCTCCAGCACCCAGGGTAGAAAATTGGCCTAACACACCTTCACCAGATGCCAGTACTTGCACCATAGCATCCCGGTCGCCGGTAACTACGTGGATCCCAATTGAGAGAAGCACCATCCATGCAAACACAGAACGATCAATATCAATTCGAAACCATGAAATCTTGTTCAAACGGAATGCAGAGGTCATCATGAAAGGAAAGGCAGACACCAGTGCCTACATGCAAGACAATTTATTCATTCCTTTCAAATGGGGACACAATTAAATGTCTATGACAGTACAAGCTAGCAGTACTATACTGTAACTGTACTATACTACTGTACACTCGTATAACATGCATACACAACAACACTGTTTGTGTTGTTGTTGAAAAACCCTCGATATTTGTGACAGATGTGACCAAAATGGGGACATACGAATACGCCGGAAAAACGAAAATGCTATGGACAGTTGCGTCGACGGGAGCCAGCTCGGGACCCAGGCGCGTAGCCAAGTGGGGGCGACCGCCCCCCCCCCTGACCATATTGTTTGTATTCTTTTATGATATCGCTAGTAATTTCAAAATAAACATTGCTTAGATGCAACTATCAAGGCCTGGGAAGTGCCATTTCCAGCGATCTGGGAGGCATTTTCGGCCAAAATTTCCTTGTAAGCTTCACGCCAACTCATGGTGGCGCTACGCTTAAGCAGTTTTCCTACATACTTCGCCCCTCCCTTGGCAAATGCTACGTCCCTGTCGGGACCCGGGGTCAATAGTGTTACCAGGGCCCCCTTTGTGCACCTTCCATATATCCCATATTTTCAAGGTCCCTGCCATATTTCCCCAGGCCCCAAAATTTGACCCGTGTCACGACGTGGAGATCAAAGTGGCCGGCTGATCTAGGCTAAGTTGCAAACTATAATGACTCGATATATAAGGAAAAGTGGAAGATAATACATTAATTTACGCCGGAGACAGTGTATGCAAATTTCACCCTTTGGCTTAACACATGGTCATAGGGAAGTACACCGCAAGAAAATGGTAGAATATAATCTTTCCTATCATCGAAGAAACGCAACAGAAAATGTCACGAGACAGAAAATAGCATCGATACATTACTCAACTTAACAGTACCATTATGATACTGTGAATTATATCACATGTGCATGTATAAATGTGAAGAGGCAAACCGTTCAATGGTACATAGCTGCAGTTCCCTTTGAAAGATATGCTATGGTTTTGTTTATTATCAGCACAAAGTAACAGTACAGCATCAAATCAAGCGAAGCCAATTAGGCACGTATCATCGTATAGAGATGCAAACAATGAATAATTTGATTCTGAACTTGAGAATCTGGTTCCAATGTGTCTAAGTATAGGAGAGAAGAGCTTCCTTTCCATTTTATGTATCCGCACCCTAAGAATACCGAGCGCCGTCACGGTGCCAAAGATGACGTACTTTAACATATACCATCATAATGCTTGTTATCAGTAGCATATGCAATTCAGTCATAAACGAATCCATTGGATGAGTGCACCACCAGTGCTGAGAACAATCCATGATACTGTAACGAAAACGGCTGTATTCATTGATTTTGTTTTTACTCTTCTTTATTGTTTGAATCAACGGCTGCGGAGCTT
>JAAAKB020108243.1:0-12963 GCA_010014835.2 Apostichopus leukothele | reverse complement strand
ATATATATATATATATATATAAATATATAAATATATATATATAAAAGTTATGTACTATACAAAAAAAGATCTTTGCTCGTAGATGCATGCCTTTATTGGTTTGTACTTGTACAGTACTCTGGATGGTATAGAAAACTAGTAATGTACATATTATAGTGTGTAAGTTCAGTGTCATACCTGTGCTTATAGCCTTGATCCCATGTAGTCATATACCAAGGGGAATTCTAATTGTGCTTCTATTCAGTATTTCCTGTGATATATCCCCACAGGTCTTTATGGTAACACATGATTCCTAGTAGGTAGTGTATTAACTTTTAAAATTCAATGCACAGACCAATCATTTATATTAAATTCCTGGAATGTCAACTGGATTTTGACACTTCCTCTTTGTTACAAAAACTACTGTATTCACTAATCCCCTTGTCACTAATCCCTTCCTCCCCATCCAACCCCCCAGATATTGATTTTCCTAGATCTGTCCTAGCTATTCAACCTTGCAATTCAACTAAGTTACTATAGCCTCCACTGTACCTTGCATGGTTTGATCTACTTTTACCTTTCAAAGCTTGGAACACAGGTATTATTCCACTGATACATTTGCTCTATATATCACATCCACATTACAATTTGGTACAGTACCATGTTCAGTGCTTCAGTATCTTGTGTGGTATATATATATATACTCTGTGTAGTCTATGCATCAATGGTTTAACTGACAAAAGGTGCTTATAATATTAATTGTTTCCCTTTCTTGGTAATTGTGTAAATTCCAGTGTATTTTATCCTGGCCTTGACTGATTGCTTGCCTTTCTTAATTCCACAGGTCAGGTTCTTGTTCATGTCTGACAGGGTACGCTGGTAGAAGTTGCCACCAGTGCGACGTCGGGGCTTATGCATCAGAAAAACAAACCTGCCAGATTTGTCAATGCGAGAGCCTTGAACGCTGTTTACAGTTGAAAGGTGGGAAACGTGTAATTTCTGAATCTAAGAATATATTTATTTACTAAAAAAAGATGCTTTCTCTTTTGTTCCGTTCTACTATATCCTTTATCACCCTGTCTTACTGTTTTAAGGATAGTTGCACTTTCATGGGTGAAAGTCACGATTTCACGGGTTGATATATTTGCAGAGGAGCCAAACAGGTAATGAGGTAATATTCTCAAATAAATTGCAATTTAGCAAGCTTAAAACTCCCTTTTAACCTTTTAACCAAGTAAAGGTTAACGATCATACGAGCAACATAATGCTGCCCAGACACTTTGTAAGTTAGTATTCAGCCGATGACATCAGAAAATTGAGAAAACTTTAAGAAGTTTTTTCTCTTTATAACTTTGATGGAACTGGATTAGTCAATTAGCTACTAAAATAACTTCTAAATCCTGGGATTTTGGTATCGAGTAGCGTCTTGAAATGTGTAAATCAACGTCAACTCAAAAAACCTACGCTAAGTCATTTATTTTACAAGTGTTTCTCTTTAAAGAGGTAATTGACCTTAGAGTCTGTCATAATGACTTCCTGTGGGAGAAAATGATTTTTAGGAAAATTTATGTCAGACAAGCTTCGTTTTGCAGCGTGAAAAATGTTTGTATTTGAAGAAACAAACATGCAGATGCTGCAGTTAGTAGCTGATTTTGAACCCGGTGAAAGCTATGTACCAGGATTTGAATTAACCAACAGCAGATCGCCATCGTTGCCCCTACATCTTGATGTAAAATGCCTTTAAAACTCCTCAGTTACCAATAGGCGACATGCCCTTTAAATCAAGTTGCCGTAGGTGCCCACTTATTTTTCATGATCGTTATCATCAAACCAAATAACACAACTACAGTAAAGATCTACAGGTAAAGTTTTACGTGTTTGGGCGCTAGGGTAATTAGGTGGTTATTATGTAATGAAATGTAAAAGTCCGCTTTAGTGAAAGTGAAGTCCTCTACACGTGGACTGTTCTTTTTTCCTGTCATTTCTGTGCACATTTAATTTCCTCTCATTTTGAAAAAAACCCCCACCATAGTGCCCTTTCAGATTTGTCAAAATTGCTTTTGGTGCCCTTTTAACAGCTAAAACAACTGCTGTCCCCTGTCACTTTTAAATAAAGCTCCAAGCAATTTCTAACTCGCTCTAAAAATGTTTATCATGTCCCTCTCGATGTACTTAATTCAGACCGGCTATGAAGTGTGAGATATATATCAATGGCAAATAGTCAATCTTAAGCTGATAAGTTTCTCTCTTAGTTGGCCGTAGCTGTTTCTGGTAAAGTTAATGGACAACAAAATTAATGTTGATGTGCTGTTGTAGGTTGTATTTCTAAAAACATTTTCAGTTTTTGAGGAAAAAATGATTTATAAGCGATATGTGACTTTCATTAATTAAAGTGACTATTTTTATTTTAGTGAATATTTAGACTATTACACAGACCCATTAGGTAAATTCCTCAGATGCAACACAAAACTCAAAGGGAAAACATAATAGGCCATATTGCAGAGTTTATAATTATTTCAGTTCGCTGCAAGACCAAAGGGATCGACTACCAAAGAATATAATTATTAAAATGTTATTAAAACAACTATTTTACAAATCTTTCAAAATATTCCCAATTGTCTGAGTTGCATATCTTCATGGTAGGAGAATGCAACCTAATTTATTCAATCTATTCTTTTGGGAGCACACTTGGTTCTGCCTGACGTAAACGGACCCCAGGCCAATCACGGTCGAATAAACTGTACAGGTACTTCTCCCATCTTTCAACATCAAACTATGGCGTTTACTATAGTGTTGGAACGGCCTGCTGAAGACGCAAGAAATTAGAATGTGTTGTTCGCATCTCTGATATAAATCTTTTGGGTAGGTGACTGAAATCACTGAAACCGTAAAGGTCATTACAGTAGGTACATAACTGTGTTGAAGAATAGAAAAAAATAGCTGGTCATAGGGGAGAATTTTCAAAGACAACTCCCACATATGGCTTTTAAACTACGATTTTGTTCCCAAACAGAGCATGATTTTTCTTAGCTGGAGTTGTTCTTCACATGGATCTCTGTGATATTAGCTTGATACTTGGGTTTGTGATCCCTTTCATGCCACGTGAGCTGGAGTAATTAACGAAAAGGGAAGTCGTTAACTCACTTATTTGCAAAATATTTAAAGTGTAAAAATTTCAACCAGTATACATATGTATACCTACCTGGTGTACGTACTGTAAGCAAGTCATTACTTTAAAAAAAGTGGTAAGGAAGTGTCTCCAATTCATTAACTGTTCCCACACCCAAGTAACACCTAAATGTACACAATCCATCGACATAGGTATGTCGTAAAGATGAAAGCTAATTTTCATCTGCGGTAAAAATCATGCCCAAGCTTCTCGTTGATAATGTGTGAACTCAATTTAAATCCAGCTGTGCTTCCTGAACAAATCTTTGTATGAATACGCATGCATGAAGGTATAAAGTATATAATCGTTTTTTCTCGATATCTATTTGCTGTCAACTTTGAAATTGTTGCATAGTTTTTTCTTATAGTAATAGTCTAAATGAATGAAGGATTCCGGAGTAAAACATTTTTAACAGTTAACACCTTGCTAGGGATGGCTAGGTTCTACTAGCTGACAGATATTTGTACAGTAATAGCTAAAAGGAAGTAATAGTTTAAATGACTGAATTAGGATTCCGGAGTAAAACATTTTTAACACCTTGCTATGGATGGCTATAGGTTCTATTAGCTGACAGATATTTGTACAGTAAGCTAACTATATTGTACAGAGTTGGTGGTGACAATGTTGATAACATCTTTGTTGGTTTCCTTGTGAGGGTAATCTTTGCTAGCATATATTTCTGCACTACTGCATTTAATTAAAACAAGTTTTCGATGGTTTTAATGGGTGTGGTGAAAACTAACAAATTTATGTCAATTTGAGAATTATACATAAAAATGATCACAGACCCTTTCAATATTCTTTAATGTAGAATGGGACTCTATAGCTACCTGTGCTGCTACATGTCAGCAAGTATTTTGTTTCCTCTGATACTGACGATGTATAATGAAAGTGAGAGACGGTCATCCCATGAATTAAGAGGGAAGAGGACTTTTAGTTTACTACTCTGTTCATACCTGAATTTTCATTCTAAACATACACTTTCCAACCTAACCATTGAACCTGCAATGATTGGTAATTAACATTTTGTACTGCAACATTACTGACACACTTGCTGGTCACAGTCTGCTCATTTTCTCTTCCTTCCAAATCAATTTCCATCGGAAATTAAAACCTTCTCTGTTCCTAATCAAATATTTCCACGTATATTAGTGGAATTTATATTTACCGTCAATATAAAACTTAACTTTGGTCTTGTTTCTGTATTTTTTTCCAACATTAATTGTGATAAATACTTAACGATACTGGCTGATTCACAGAAGGTTTTGCTCATACAGTAACTATAATTTTCTTAAATGAGCAGTTGAAAATGGGGGGGTGTGTGTGGGTAGGTGGAGGCGGGTGTTAATTGTTCATCCACTACGCCACTACGCCCCATGCATGTAATGGAAACCTGGTACTATACTTTTGTAGTGGAACAATTAAGTTGAAAAAGTCAATGGTTTCATCAAACTCAAGCAGTGCTTGTTTTTGCTTTTACTAATTTATTATCCCTTTAAAGCAAGTCTTGCTGGATAGTTCCATATAACTTAAATAATACTCTACATGGCTCTCTGTATGCACAGCTACTATATATGTCTGATGCACTTTACTGTATATGCACTCATTCTTGCAGTTGTCCCCACTACAAACATTGTTTATCCAAGCATCAGTGGACAATAAAAGAGATATTTACTTTTTCCACAGAATTAACTTCCAGTAAACCTACCCAGCTACACCCTAGTTATTTGTGAATTATGGTGGATGGGTTCAAATAAGCTCAGTGAACTGTTGATTTATACTGTTATTATTACTAGGATCTGCCCATAGAATGCAAGATTGCTTCATTTAATCACCACAAGTATATAGTTGTGCAACCTGTGTGATATGATGAATAACTTTCTTAAGGCACAAACATTTGGGAATGTTCCATTCATGTAGTGTTAGCTCTCATTGTAAATTATTGTTATATGACTGTGTGTGCAGCAGCCTTATCGATCAAGAATGGGAAGGAGAATACAGCAGCACTCAGGACATTGATCACAATGTAAATTTTCCGGTACTGTCATCACATATTATATAAATCAGAAGTGTTCACATTATATGGAAAGACTGGAATGTTACAATTGAATTTAATTGATTAATCTACATTAAAATTATGCAAGTTCTGTTACACATATTACTTTTCTCTTTTTCTCTTTCAATTTGTGAGTGAAATAATTTTATAAAAAAAAAAACACATTTTCAGCTGAATCGCTGTGGTGACATCATTCACTCTGCTGTTGCCTACTAACATTCGCAAAATATCACCAAATGTAAAAAAAATTCAATTTTCGCCACACAAAACGCTATGAGGGTGTGGTTTAGAACTATATATAACGATGGAAGAATTTTGAAGTTTTTATTTAAGTAGGGTTCAGAGTTTGATGCCTCAAACACTGTGTTTTAACCAGCTATTAAAGCATTTTACGCTGCTGTTTATTCACTACTCTGTCAGTAAATAGTAGCATGTTGAATGGGACATTATGCTTCAAGGATAGAACACAAAATGTGCACAACCAAGAAACATACTGTATTCTGTACATAGAAGCATGTTGAATGGGACATTATGCTTTCAAGGATAGAACACAAAACCTGAACAACCAAGAACCAGACTTGAAAGGAATTATTTGTGAGATGAATGAAGATTGAACATTCACAATTGACAATAACTTGTGAAGCCATCATGGGGTGAAAAGTGTTATTCAGTTTTAGGGGTAGGTGATGTATCTCTTCAATTGCAAAAACAAACAAAAAAGCCCCATGATAAATTCCATAAGACTTAATTTTGCAGAGTTAGTCATATAGGATCCTGCCTCATATCATCTTCAACAAGGTAACTTGCATGCATACCTTCTATGGAAACTAGACAGAGCTTCACATCTTAAAACTGTATCAAATACAATGGACAATACATGCTCATTCCAAATGTTCTCAATGGAAGTTTGGTTCTGGTATTAGTATGTAGCTCACAACAAAGCCTCATAGGATGTCAGTGTACCATTGTTGTATATATGCAGTTCAAACTCTCATCAAAATCATTCAAATTCTACTGCAAAAGACTCAGCCAAACTGCTAACTTGTCAGGAACAAAAATACTATATATAATTCTAGACCATGGTATGTTCTTCTTGGTAATACAGTTAATATATGTGAATATATACATTTGTAATATATGTGTAATACAGTATATGTAATACATGTATGTGTAGTACAGTTAATATATGTGTAATATATGAAATACATGTATGTGTAGTACAGTTAATATATATGTGTAATATATGTAATACATGTGTAATATATGTAATACATGTGTAATATATGTGTAATATATGTAATACATGTATGTGTAGTACAGTTAATATATGTGTAATATATGTAATACATGTGTAATATATGTAATGCATGTGTAATATATGTGTAATACATGTAAGTATGTGTAATACATGTAAGTATGTGTAATACATGTAATACATGTGTAAAATACGTAATACATGTAAGTGTGAACAGTTAATATATGTGTAATATATGTAATACAAGTAATACACATGTAAGATATGTAATACATGTAATAATACATGTAATATACATAAGGATCGAAGAATGTTAAATGTGTCCCTGTCCCTGGTGCATGTGCTGAGAAGGTAAACATTTACATGATGTGTAATGGAGATCTTCATAATGTGGGAGACGAGTGCAAGGAAAGTGAACAAGCATCAAGAACAAATGAAATTGAAAAGATGAGCAGAGGAGCAAACTTTACCAGTAGAGATGAAAAAAAAAATATATACCAGTGCAGTTATTTGGTCAATAGAGAAATATTCAAGAAATGAGCTCAGATAAACAGTTTTCCAGCTGTTTATTAAAATCACATACAAAGTATGTTAGTACAAGCACACAATGTGGTGTTTTTATCCTGGTCCATATCCCGTGACTCACGCGTTGCTGTGGTTACTCCAATGCCCTCACTAATAGCACCATCTTCATACAATGTGTACACTTTAACATCATAAACTGATGTTACCGCTGCATCAATTTCATTCACTTCCAGAAGTTCACAAGTTGCATCTTCCACAACTTTTTCCACAATGGTGTCTTCTCCTCCACTCACAGGTTGACATATGACCTTGTAACCTTTGACCTTTCTAAGGTCCTCTGGTCTTTTCCAGGTCACCAGTAAAGCATTTTCTTTCACAAGAGCTTGCAAATCTGTCACTGGTTTGAGAAGAGCTGCAGCTTCTAATGAGAGAAAGAGATCATTTCCATTATAATAGGAACCCTCCAACTGGTCATTACACTATGCTCCCTTCAACAAACTATACAACTTTCTGACAATACACTGGAACACTGGCAAGTCAACAAACACAACCATGCATTTCTGTAATATCAAAGAACAAAATAGGCTGTGAGCAGATCAGTGGCACATTCCACACATTGCTAGAAATAAATCACTTATGAGAGGATACACAATATTTAATGGCTAACAACTTAAATGGACAAACAATATTACCAAAACTGTTGTAGTTCACAACTTTTGGTTAATTCATAACTATATTTCATTTTTTGTCAACCTCCCAATTTGTGGGGGATTCGGTTTGCTTTGACAATGGTAATGGTAATTGTGGAAACTAGTTTATTCCTCAGAGATCAAGGAATAAAAAACGAAATACACACCACCCCATCAAGCCGCCCTCCCCACCCCCCACATCCTATCTTTCTCATAAACACATAACATTGACTCAACACTCACCATCTTCAGCAGTTGTGGCTAAAATAACAGACGATTGACTGGCCTCTTGACCATACAAAGCAAACACTTCGATATGATACGTCACTTCTTTTTCTAGATCTTTAAGAATAGCTGAGCAGGTATCAGGTTCAGATATCAACAGTTCCATCTTTTCAGCTCTCTGCTCCGTCTTATCGGATGGTCCATCATTATTTTGTTTTCCTGTCTCTTTTTCCTCCAGATTATCCCTATTTTTTACTCCATTCTTGCCAGGTACTGCCACATCTTCCTTCTCTTCTCCGTCATTACCAGATTTCACTGGCCTCTTTTCATTTTCATCTCCTGATGTTTTATTTTCTCCTTCACTACCTTGTCCATCTTCTTTCTGGTCCTCTTTACTCACTATTTTATCTATCTGATTATCCTCTATATCTGTTTCTTCACTTCCATCTTCCTTAATTATCTTGCTTTTACTATCGTCATGTTTGCTACTGATGTCACCTTCCTTGTTCTTTTCGAAATTCTCTCCTTCAACGGTACCAATCTTTGGATCAGCCTCCCCTTCTAGCTTCCCTTCTCCATCTTCTACTTCTATCTTCTCCTTCTTGTCAACTGCTGTCTTCTCTTTGGCAATCTCCTCCAAATTTCCCTCTTCCTTTTCATGGCCCGTGTCCTCTTCTGTTGCTCGTTCCAGGTATTCCTCGTCTTTCTTAGTTCCATCTGCCTCATCCTCTTTCAACTGCGACTGCTCACCAACAGTTCCCAAAGTCTCAGATTTCTCATTCCCTTTCTCTTTAGTTTCATCCATTCCATCTCTGGTCCTACTTTCCTCTGCCTCTTCCTCATCTCTCTTACTTTCACTCTGTTCTTTATTTTGACTCTCTGCTGATGCCTGTAACTTATAATGCTTTGCTGTCTCTTTATCATCTTTCTCTACGGCCTCTTGATTTTCTCCAGACGATTGTTTGTAATATACAATCTTGTAACCAGTCACTGAGGATGATGATGATGGCTTTGACCAGGTCACTTTGATCTTATTCAATGATGGAGAAACTTTCAAATTGTCCACTGGTTGAATGCCTGCCACAATTGACTTTTCTAATAACAAATGAAATACAAATAATTAATCGATAACAATGTATACTTGACTGTTGTTTAATATGATTTGAGTCACACTGTTTGATACACATCATCAGTTCTTGTATAGGACAATACTATTGAATGATGCAATCATACAAGCTATAAATACATAACACACACCCAGTTAATTAGTCAAAATGACATAAATAGATCACCATCAATGATTGATGGAAGTAATGACAGCTAATATAATTTGCAAATCCTAATGTAAATAAACAAATAAACAAATACATTCCATGCTTTCTTTTTCTTCGAAATGTGTTTACATGACATTAAAGTGTTTGAATTTTTGTTGAACAACTTTAGCTTTTAGAGGGCTGCAGTAACCGCAAGAACCATATTGACTTAGATGGAATCGTGTGACCTTGAGCAGATTAAATTATCTGTACACTTAAAAGACTACCTACAAACAGCCTAATTAATTAATTAAATCCACTTATCCAATGTTTGTGTATTATGCACCCATAACAATTTTCCTCTAAATTGATTAATTTTAAGATATTTATTTATCTCAAAACATCTTAAGTTCATACTTACTTGTTTTTCCTTTCAGTTTTACTTTATCACTCTTTTTCTTGCCATTCTTCGCATAGATCTTTACCAGATATTCAGTTTCTGGTACGAGTCCCTCAAAGACGGCCTTGGTGACCTCTGGGTCGTCTAGGCTGAGTTCTTTGACCCCTGGACCATCCTTTTCATCCGCCGGTGTACAGGTCAGTTGATAACCAGTGACGATGCCTTCCGGTTTCTTCCAAGAGGCAGTGATGGATGTATCCTTGCATTTGACATATGCTTTATGCACTCTATCCACTTTCACAGACTCTGACAAAACAATGCAAGAGATATCAATGAACAGGAATAACATTCTTTATGAATATATATGCTTATTAATGAAGGTCATGAAATAATGTGATAACAATCGATAGATATAATGATTAATAACAGAAGCTATTGAGCCTGCAGGGCTAGTGTACTAAGATGGCAAGATCTATAGCATTGCATATAAATATATAGTATTTGTAAATACCTGCTTTTACAACAACTATCTGTGATGTTTTGTATCAATAGGTGAAAGGTCAGCATAATTCTTATATTTAAGTTACTATGCAACCTCACATTTCCCTTGGGGTTCTTTGTGTTAATGGTCATATCACCAATACTGACATGTAAGAAAATTAAATTTCTGTAATCTCCATATTTTCAGCCTGTGATTCATATCTATCATGGAAGTTAACATAAAAATATGAAAATAGGTAGACAATTCATTTGGACCACTTTTGTTATGAGGACAACAGGTTAACTACTGTACATTAGGATAAATTTGACACACCTCAAAAGATTGTTGATGAAGGCATAAAGTTAGGTATTTCAGTGCAAACCTGAAACAATCAGTAATAATTAAAATCAATTCCAGGAGATATTCTTTTCACCCATTTCATAACTTACCTACAACAATACTCTCTGTAAATATACAGACTACACAATAAAAGAACACAATAAGATAGTAGTCCAAGTGCAAATGCCTATAAACACAAAGAATGATAAACCTTTCCTTTCCCTGGAATCAGTGAACAAAGATGAGTGAAATTTTAGAAAACTATCCAATATGTCATGCATTCATTTACTGGATATCGACTTTAAAGCGGGAATCAGGGTTTGACAAAACTGATTATGCTTTAAAATGTACTCAGTCACAACTGTAACAAACCAAAAATTACTCTCTACTTCAATGATACAAAAGAATTAAAAATACAAGAAGCCGGTCATACCTTCAAATTTTTCTCATAAAAAAGAGCTGGGACTCTATGTTTGTTAATTATCTCTTGTCATTAATAAAAAAAAAATGCTGTCAAATTGGGAATTGAGAATAAAACCATGAATCTATAGTATGTACTTGTATTAAATCCTTACCTGTTTTTGCTTCAGTGGCTGCTTTCTCACTTTGATTCTCACCATTAAGGGTATAAATATCGATAAAATAATCTGTTTCAGATTCCAGTTCTGCCAGGGTGGCTGATGTTTCTTCTACATCATTCACAAATAATTCCTTTTTACTATCTTCATCTTTCTTTTGTCTGTACTCTATCCTGTATCCGCTCATCGGGCAGTCCTCCGGTTTGACCCAGGTCAAAACTACTGAATTCTGGGAAGGCTTTGCCTTTAAGTCACTCACAGGTTTGACTTCAAGTGATGGTGATGTTGCTAAAAGATTACAGAGACAACATTTTGTGATTGCTATGAAACAGTAGAATCTAAGTATTATGTGAAAAGAGTCCTCTAATGTGTATTATGTGGAACACAATAAATAACTAGGTTGACTTGATTAGAATTTCAAAGAAGGACATTCTGTAAGTGGTCCCCTCTCCTTTTGCTATACATTACCTGTTTTTACTTCAATACTTGTAGCCTCACTGCACCTTTCTCCATCCATTGTGTACACATTAATCACATACTCCGTCCCTGGTTTTAAATCTGTGACAGAAGCAGATGTTGCCTCTGCATCATCTGATGCAATCTCTGATGTATCCTGCTCCTTCTCCTTCTCCTCCATCTTCTCCTCATCCTTTTCCTTCTCCTCCTCCTCCTTCTCCTCCTCCTTCTCCTTATCCTCCTTCACTTTCTCATCCTCCTCTTTCTCCTCCTTTTCCTTCTCCTCATCCTCCTCCTTCTCCTCCTTCACCTTCTCCTCATCCTCCTTCTCCTCATCCTCCTTGTGACCTTTCATTCTGTATTTGACCTTATATCCTGTGACTGGACAGCCTTCAGGTTTAACCCAAGTCAAACCAATGGAATTATGGGTAGCTTCTGCTAGTAGATCTGTCACCGGATTCAATGATTGTATGGATTCTAGAGAAAAAGAAACAAAGCTCCATGTGGTGGTGGTGACTAAATTATATTCCAGATGCAGATGAGAATATCCTTCCTAAATGATGGTTAAATTTAAGTTTTAACTAATTCAAGTACACAAACAGATTCCAACAGCGAGCTTTACATACCAGCTAGGCAGCATACTAACAGATGAAAATATGTTCTATTTTAATGTGGATTTGAACAGAGTTCTTAAAGTTATCAGCTTTCAACTGTTGACAGTAACAGAGAACATAAAGTGTAGAGAGAAAAAAATGACACACTGTTTGTTGAGATTTAGGCTTTTCTATATCTTAAGTCAAGATATGATTGTTAAAAGGTAACTTGAGAGATAAACCTCTCCTTACACCAACAACTGGATCACACAAGATGGTCTGTGATATTATCACTACAAGCACATGGTCTCTAGAAGTTTCATTTTCCTTTTGATGAGCTTGCATGTTGATGATTTATTTTGTAATTTTCTATGAAGGTACAACATTGTGACAAGCTTTCTTTGTTTTAATGTTACTTACCCATAACCGATCTCCTTTTTCATTCAACAAATGAGGATGTATTACTTTTTACAGGACAATACAAATGAGGTTCTAGGACAATACAAATGAGGTTCTAGGACAATACAAATGAGGTTCTAGGACAATACAATGAGGTTCTAGGACAATACAAATGAGGTTCTAGGACAATACAAATGAGGTTCTAGGACAATGCAATGAGGTTCTAGGGCAATACAATGAGGTTCTAGGACAATACAAATGAGGTTCTAGGACAATACAATGAGGTTCTAAGACAATATAAATGAGGTTCTAGGACAATACAATGAGGTTCTAGGACAATACAATGAGGTTCTAAAGGAGGTTTACTCATATTCTAGCCAATCACACAATTGTTAAATATTAAAGACCAATTTGAAATTGTTGATTGAGAATGATCTTTGAGTTATGTGGTGTGTAGCTAGTAAGGGTATATTCTCTTACTTGTTTGTATGGTAAGGCTGACTCCTTCACTCTTTTTGTCTCCATAGTTAACACAGATCAAAACCATGTAATCCACTGATGGCTCC